>JAJIBD010025015.1:0-98310 GCA_021461705.1 Cryptotis parvus | reverse complement strand
CCAACAGTGGATGAGAGTCCCTTTTTTCCCCCACATCCACTCCAGCACTGGTTGTTCTTGCTGTTTGGGATGTGTGCCAGTCTCTGTGGTATGAGATGGTACCTCATTGTTGTTTTGATTTGCATCTCCCTGATGATTAAAAATGAAGAGCACTTTTTCATATGCCCTTTGGCCATTCGAATTTCTTTTTTTTTGGAAGCTTCTGTTCATTTATTCTCCCCATTTTTTGATGGGGTTGGCTTTTTTATTTCTTGTGAAGTGGTACCAGTGCCTGATATATCCTGGATATTAACCCCTTGTCACATGGGTATTTTACCATTTTTAATGTAACTGAATCAGGATTACCACGGTGCTTAGAAACTGGTCATTACCACAAGTTTTTAAGATGCAGTGCCTATTTTCAGGTCATATTTGAACTCTGACTAAATATGTTATATCTTAAAATAATTTAATTAAACACTAAAACTGTACTTTTTATTTGTTTTTGCCTAAAACTTTATAAAGCTGATTAAATTTAAAAACCTGTCAGGTGCAAAATTCTACTTCCCACAACGGGAGAAAAGGCTGCAAAGTTAAGAAGAGAACTCCCAGAACAACCACCAACTGGGAACTCTTTGGCACCATTGCAGCAACACAGGAAGATACCATCATTGATAACATCGATGAAGAATACAACCAACTGGTTCAGCACCATGATTTTGTGAAGAATGCCGAGAGAGAGAAAGACACAAAAGGACGCCTGTCTTCAGAAACTCTCGAGCTCATTCGCCAACGTGGCAAGGCGCGAGTCTCAGGAGACCAAATGCTAACGTCCAAGCTTGCTAAACGGTGCAGAGAAGCAATAAAAGAAGACCTCAAAGACAGAAGAGCAGAAATACTGGAAGATGCAGCAGAAGCCGGGAAAAGTATTCGCGACTGCCCGCCTGTCCTTCGCCAACTATAAGACCAAGATGACTGCCCTCTGACGCCCTGATGGATCTATCACATCTTCCAGAAAGGCAATGGAGAAGATTATCCAGGACTTCTACTCAAATCTCTTTGCTAGCCACATCCACCTGCCCACATACCAAATTCCACAGGATGGATATGTCATTCCCAGTTCTCCCTTCTGAAATCCGACATGCCATCTCGCCAGTAAAAGAAGGGAACAGCACCAGGCCCAGACAAAGTCAGACCCGAACACCTGAAGAATGTGCCGTCGGTACTCATCAATACACTAGCTCGGCTCTTCACATGCTACCTGTCCGAATTCAAGGTGCCCTCACAATGGAAAACCAGCAGGACAGTTCTACTGTTCAAGAAGGGAGATATTCACTACATCGGCAACTATTGCCCCATCTGCCTGTTGTCCGTCATCTACAAGCTGTTTACACGAGTCATCTGAACAGGATTAGCAGAACACTAGATGAAGGACAACCATGCGAGCAAGCAGCCTTCCGGAAAGGATTCAGCACAATCGACCATATCCACACAAAAACCAAGCTCATCGAGGTTTATAGGGAGTACAAGATGCCGCTCTATCTCACGTTCATTGATTTACAGAAAGCCTTTGATTCTGTGGAGACTGAAGCAGTCATCGAAGCCCTAGCCAAACAGGGTGTTCAAACCCAATACATCAAGATCCTTCGTGAGCTGTATTACGGATTCACCACCAGGATCTCACCATTCTACAAAGAAGTGATCATTAATGTGAAAAGAGGGGGTTCCACAGGGTGATACCATTTCACCAAAACTCTTCAGTGTCACCCCTCGAGAACATCATGCGACAATTAGAATGGGATGGAATGGGAGTGAAGATAGATGGTCGGCAACTACACCACCTCCACTTCGCTGATGACATCGTTCTAATAACACCAAATATTAGCCAAGAGGCACAAATGCTGGCTGACTTTGACCAAGAATGTGGAAAGTTAGGTCTACAGCTGAATCTAAAGAAAACCATGTTTATGAAAAATGAACTAGTTTCAGAGGCCCCATTCACTCTCAATGGAACAAACATCTCTGAATGCAGCAGTTATGTGTACCTAGGTCGAGAAATCAACATGTTCAATAACCTAAAATCTGAGCTGCGCAGGAGGAATAGAGCGGCATGGAATGCCTTCAAAGGCATTGAAGAAATAGCTGAAAGGACAAAGAACCTCCGGCTCCCGGCAAATCTCTTTCACTCCACTGTTCTCCCTGCATTAACATATGCCTCAGAGACCTGGGTCCTACGAAAGCAGGATGAGAATGCTATTCGGGTCTCCCAGAGAGGCATCGAAAGAGCTATGCTTGGAATATCACGCCTCACTCAAGTGAGAGAAGGAATCCGGAGTTCTGATCTACGTCGCTATTCCAGAATCAGTGATGCTGTCTCGTTTGCCAAGGCATCGAAAATCAGATGGGCTGGATATGTAATGCGATTTGGAGATAACCGCTGGACTAGAGCCATTACCGACTGGATCCCACGGGATGTCAAAAGATCACGTGGCCGTCCACCTACAAGATGGTCAGACTTCCTAATAAAGACCCTGAACGGTTTGAGGCTCTTCATATTCCTGAATCAACCAGATCCCATTGGGCCACATTGGCACGTGATAGGGTCCAATGGAAATGTTACTGGCGCCAGCTTGAGCAAATCAATCAATAATTGGATTCAAGTGGTCAAGTGATCAAGTGATTAATCTTATTTGTACTAGATTGAGAAGTCTCAAATAAGAGCAGTCTTAGTGAACCGCACGGCAGAGCCTGGCAAGCTACCTATGTTGTATTTGATATGGCAAATTACAGTAACAATTATAGACTCATTCCCATGATCTGATGGAGAGGATTGAGGCTTTTTATGTGCCTGGAGCAAGCAGATGCCCTTGGGCTCTACTAGCATGAAAAAGGACATATGGAGGTGTTACTGGGGCCCGCTCGAGCATGGTCGATGATGAACGGGAAGACAGTGATACAGTGATAATTTACGGTATAATTAGCATTTGAATACAATCTGTAATCCGCTATGGATGTACTTTAAAAAAAGTTGTGTTTTTGTTGCATCTTGCATGTGCTTTATTTACTTGACTATACCAATTCCATATAAACAAATCTGTGATTTAAACTGTAATATCCCATGTATTTCCTACCGGTAGGGTTTAATTCTACTCTTAGCATAAAATAATAGAAAGAAGTTTATATGACTATAACATTGTTTTGCTATAGATTATAGCAGAAATGTTTGAATATCACTATTTTGAAATAGAAGTCACTTAAAAAATTTCTTAACTAATTCAGTCACATTCTTTTTACATTTAACTTTTTACACTTTTTGGCTTTTTGGGGGTTATATCCTGAGATGCTCAGGGGTTACTCCTGGCTCTGCACTCAGAATTTCCTCCCTAGTGGTGCTTGGGGGACCATATAAGATGCTGGAGATCAAACCCAGGTTGGCTGTGTGCAAGGCAAATGCCCTACTTGCTGTACTATCATTATAGCCTCACATGTAATTCTCATTCAACCCAAATGCTTGCATCTTTCCTAATATAGACAATTGCTGGTGATTCACTCTTTGCTTAAAATTAGTTTCCAAATTATATATTATTTTTCACTGTTGACATACTTGAATCATTTTGTTCATTATCATAGAATAATCTCTTTACTTAACCCTCCAAACAAATATTTCTATTCTAAATTATCTCAAAGTAAATAATCTGTAGTACAAAATCCCTCCTTGGAGCCAGAGCCATAGTACAGTGGGGTGGGGCAAATGCACACAGCCAACCTGGATTTGACCTCAGTATCCAATATGGTGCCCTGAGCACCCCCAGTAGTAATTACTGAGTGCAAAGCTCAGAGTAACAACTGTGCATTGCTTGGTATGACACAAAAATGAAAAAAAAGTCCTCCTTTCTAAGCAGTCTCATCTCTGATTATATATTAGGTGGAGACCACATTTTTAATTTTTAAACTTAATTTTGCTTTGTTTTTGGATTACACCAGGCAGTACAGGAGTCACTCCTGGCTCTGTGCTCAGGAATGACTCCTAGCATGCTCAAGGGGCCATTTGGGATGCAAAGATTCAAGCCTGGTCAGCTGCATACATGGCAAACACCCTACCCACTGCAGGATCACTGCAGCCCAGTGTGGAGACTCTAAAACTTGTATGATCTCGAACATATTTCTTCACACCTTAAAGAATATTTCTCATTCCCTTCTGAAACAGAAATATACATTAATAAACATTAATCGGAACATAATAGAGTATTATAGTACTCATTCAATGGATTTTGATGAAACAAAGAAAAGAATTGTCACTTGTCAACCAATTTCTTTCAAGCTTCTGCTGTAATTACCCAAAAGAAGAAATCCTTTCAGTGACTCTAAATTTCTGGTGAGATTAAAGGAGTCTCATGGAAATTCCTTTTAATAAAATAGATGCAACACATAATCCTCTCTACTTGATGCAGTGCTGAAAGCCAAGACTAATAGACCATCCCATAATGCTCTCTCAAAAGCATGTCATGCTACAATGTAATACAGTGATGAGAGGACAACTTCAGAAAAGAGAAATGGCTGATAAGTCTATGAGAGGACTGGCCTATTATCTGTAACAACTTCCTTTAGAAGCACTTGTCTGAGGAGTTTTTCCTCTAAAACTCAGCACCTTCTCTCTGCAGTCAGAAGTGGAGAGTGCTCATCATGCAGGTTTGAAAGACATTCACACTGGCTGCTCTCCTGTTCCTGAAAAGCTATTCATTTCACTTCACGAGAAACAAATTCCCTCAACTTGATTTATAAAGAAAGGGTGAGCAGTTAAAATGCATGAGCACTGACAAATGATGAGGAAAACTAGTTAACTTGTCCTTTCTGATTTCAAAGTTCATTTTACTTGGCTTAGAGAAAATGGAAATTTATTTTGTATTTTAAGTGTAGATGCAGTTCTTTAATGATTCAAAACAGTTGTTTGCATCTTCTTCTCTACTTGTAAAACTTATTCAGGAAGGACTAACGGAACAGAAGCAAGCCCAGTGGGACATGTTATCTTTCTTTGCCATATATCTATTGTAACTGAACATATGCTTATGCTGGGGAGACTTGAACAGTCACTCTAAGTTGAAATTGTACATATATACTGAGATATAGATAGATAGATAGTTAGATAGATAGATAGATGATAGATAGATAGATAGATAGATAGATAGATAGATAGATAGATAGATAGATGATGATAGATAGATGATAGGTAGATAGATAGATAGATAGATGTTAGGTAGATAGATAGATAGATAGATAGATAGATAGATAGATAGATAGATAGATAGATAGATAGATAGATAGATAGATAGATAGATAGATAGATAGATAGATAGATAGATAGATAGATAGATAGATAGATAGATAGATAGATAGATAGATAGATAGATAGATAGATAGATAGATAGATAGATAGATAGATAGAGATAGATATATTATATATGTATATTTTAATTTTTTACACATTTGTTTGTTTTGGTGTCAGAGCTGACTGTACTCAGGGATTACTCCTGCCTCTGTGGTTGGGGATAACTCCTGAAGGTGCTCAGGGAACAATATATGGTGCTGAGGAATCAAACATGGTTTAGCTGCACGTGCCATAATTCTTTATTATATCTGACCCCTGACTTGATCACTTGATCACTTGAATCCACAGTTATTCATCCATTTTGCTCAATCGGGCACCAGTAACATTTCCATTGGATCCTATCACGTGCCAATGTAGCCCAATGGCTGTCTCGTAATGGCTGTCTGTCATTGTAAGTTAAATTTGGTGACATGATTATTATGGAGATGTAAAAGTTGACACAATACTATATTCCCATAAATATCAGCATTTAAGGGGTAAAATTTAAAGGAGGCATGTGTGAACACATGTGAGTGTGAATGTATTTGGGCTACATCCAGCAGTTCTCAGGTCTTCTGGCAAGTTTGGGGGTGCTACATGAGGTGGGACCTCTATTAAACCAAAGTCAGCAGCATGCAAGGCAACACCTTACCTGCTGTACTATCTTTCCAGCAAAAAAAGAATCTATTTGATGAATCTCATGATTTCACAGAGTATATGAAAATCACAAGACAGCTATAACTTCATTATTTACTTTTCTGTATATTAATATACAAATGGTACAAAGTGTTGCTCATTACTCTTAAATATATTCCCACTGAATAACTCCTTAATTTAAATCACCTTGACGGCACAAACATTAAGAGCACATAATGGCTTGAGAGAAAGTTCAATGATGGTAATAGATAACTCAGAAGATAAAGTTTCATTTTATTTTCATGATTTAAACATTATAAGAACATTATTTCTCATTTTCTTATTTGGCATTCAATTTAATATTATTTTGTAGTTAAAGAGCAGACAAAATTCACTAAGTTTTCTTGCTAATAGAAGTCTTCCTGGTAGGTAACATTTATATCATCTGCTTATTTTCATCCTTTATTGAGTTAGATAACTTTGAGGCTTTTGAGGTAACTGTTGTTTATTCATTATGCCTGAAAAAGTATTTGATACTAATCCAGAGAAGGTAACTACTAAATTTTTAAAAAACAGTCAGGAGTTCTGGAATCTAAGTGAGATAAATGCCAATTTCCTTGTCATAGCATTCATTCCATAATTATGTCTGAACTTTCCTTGGTTCTTAAAAAGATATTTTTATATTCAAAATGCTATGTTTTCCTATATTATTTTAGTTGATTATAATTTGGTGTTTCAATGAATTGGGACTAAAATTCATTAAACTGTATTGTTTTGCTGAGAAGAGTAGTTTCTATGTTAGTTTAGTCGGCCATTCTATATTCATTTGAAAAGTGCAAAGCTGACATGATTAACATAACATGACCCGATGTTGATAAATATGGTTTTGCAAAATCACAGTCTCAAAAGTTACTGTATCAGTGAAATCAAACTTTAACATTTGATGCAAATACCTCTATTACTTACTGAATGAGCACTTGCTTTCACATCAGAATTTAAAGCATGTGCACAATGTGTCAGGATGTTATAAACTGCTCTTTACTAAATGAAATAAATAATTGGATACTAAGTAGATACAGGGACTTTCAGTTGCTTTCTATGTAAATATAGAAAATTTCATAACTATTGCGAATTCTAATGTGTTTAAGTAGGGTTTATCTTATATATTAATTGCAAATGAAAATAAATTAGGAAAACCAGATTTGGGATTAGTAGGCACTAAGAAAAATATGATTGAGTTCTTCTACTGTAAAATCAGAAAGTGAAGAAGATAAGTTGGAATCTTAGCTGTTTAATTCAGTGCAAAACACAAAAAAAGCAGTTATCTGTCAGAGCTGAAACTTGAAAGCATGTACTTAATAGCCTCTCTCCATGAAAGGAACCATTACCTGAAGTTCTGGAGTCCATTTCCATTATATGTTTGGACTGAGTATGGTAATACAGGAGTAGAACACTTGAAAGGCAATTCGACTGCTTGTAAGATA
This sequence comes from Cryptotis parvus, assembly GCA_021461705.1. Classification (NCBI taxonomy): domain Eukaryota; kingdom Metazoa; phylum Chordata; class Mammalia; order Eulipotyphla; family Soricidae; genus Cryptotis; species Cryptotis parvus. Next base: position 90,846 of record JAJIBD010025015.1, on the reverse strand, counting down.
GCCAGACACCAAGAGAGGGATATAATTTCTAACTGGTGACATGACCAAGTTGTAAGCAAATTTCCCAATCGCCACAAAATGCCAATTACTGACTCCCTAGAATGAAAGCCAAAGATTTATACTGGTTTTCATCCCAAGAGTGACTCCTAAATAGTATCCTGAAAGTAAATATCTGAACAAAAATATACAAAGACATAAAATCTAAAACAAATCCAAATTCATGACTATTTACAAATTATCTGTCCTCCACTGCTAAAAAGTTCATCAAGACAAAGTAAGCCTGAGGCAGACAGGTCACAGTCAAAAAACTATATAAAGAGTAAATGTGATACCGTATCCTATATGAAATTCTGGACGAGAAATTAAATATTAGGTAAAATTGAAGGAAATTTGGAGATCACAATATAGTACAGTAGTTAAGTTTCATGCCTTACATGAGGCAGGGTTGGGTTAATCCCCAACAACATATATGATTGCCAATCACCATCAGGCCTGATTCCTGAGCATTTTTTTTCATTTATTTATTTATTTATTTATTTATTCATTTATTTATTTATTATTGATTTTTTTAAATTTTTTTTTAATTTTTACAATTACAAAGATATACAATTGAAAAGTTCATATTTGGGTTTTGGTCATACAGTGTTCCAGCACCCATCCCGCCACCAGGTGCCCATCTCCCACCACCAACATCCCCGGTTCCCTCCCCCTCCCCACCCCTCCTTCATGGCAGGTTCTTTATTTCTTTCCCTTTCTCTCTCTTTCTCTTTTCCTTCCCTTCCAGACTATGGATTACAGAACATATATTAAAGGGTTGTCATGTGTATCTTTTTGCCTCTATTTAATGCTCAGTTCTAGGTTGGCATTAGGACCCTAAACAATTGTTAGCACACTGTTCCATTTTCTGTCTTACCTAGCCTCTGACTCCCACACGTTTGTGATAATTTCCACCTTTGACAAGACCTCCTGATATATGATGTTTCACTTGATCTTGGATATTGGTGTCATAATATGTACATATATATTTATGCTGAGAGACAGACATGGGGCAGAGCTGCTACTGGCTCTCACTGTGCTCAGTCGCTCAAGAGGTGCCCGTAAGGGATGGCAGGTTCAAGCCCTGGCCCACCACCCCAGCAGAGCCTCACAACAAGCCAGACGACCCCCCACTCCATGAGGACCTCCATTTTCCACATCCGGACTTCCTCCTCATCAGAACTCCACCCAGGAGACCAGCCTATCACAGCCCGGCTCATCAAGATCCACCCTGCTGGATCTTTTTTTAATCTGGCCCAGGTATGCTGATCTAGAGACAGACATGGGGCAGAGCTGCTACTGGCTCTCACTGTGCCCAGTCACTCATGAGGTGCCGGGAGGGATGGCAGGTTCTAGCCCTGGCCCGCCACCCCACCAGAGCCTCACAACAAGCCAGACGACCCCCCCACTCCATGAGGACCTCCATTTTCCCACATCCGGACTTCCTCCTCGTCAGAATTCCACCCAGCAGACCAGCCTATCACAGCCTGTTTGCGCGCCGCAAGCGGCCCCGCGAGTTCATCAATAAATGCTGGATTTTGAGATGACTGCAAGAGTATGTTACTCACACGACAGAGCCTGGCAAGCTACCCGTGTCGTATCTGATATGCCAGATACCAGTAACAATTATAGACCTTATTCCCATGACCTGATGGAATGGGTTGAGGCTCTTTATTTTCCTGGAGCAAGCAGATGCCCTTGGGCTCTACCTGCATGAGACAGGACATATGGAGATGTTACTGGTGCCCGCTCGAGCAAATCGATGATGAATGGGAAGACAATGATGCAGTGATATATTTATGCTATGCAAATAAATGCAGTCATTCTGTATCTGTCTCTCTCCTTCTGGCTAATTTCACTCATCATAATCTTCTCCATGTCCATCCATTTATAGGCAAATTTTATAACTTCAATTTTCCTAACAGCTGCATAGTATTCCATTGTGTAGATGTACCAAAGATTCTTTATTCAGTCATTGATTTTCGAGCACTCTGGTTGCTTCCGATTCTGGCTATTGTGAATAATGCTGCTATGAACATAAAAGTAGGGATGGTGTTTCCGCTGCATATTTTTGGTTTCCCAGAGTAGATTCCCAGGAGAGGTATGGCTGGGTCAAATGGGAGTTCAATTTCTAGTCTTTGGAGGAATGTCCATATTCTTTTCAGAAAGGCTGTACCAGCCGGCATTCCCACCAACAATGGATGAGTGTCCCCTTTTCCCAACATCCACGCCAGCAGTTGTTGTTCTTGCTCTTTTGAATATGTGCCAGTCTCTGTGGTGTGAAGTGGTAACCCACTCCTTCCCCAACCCCACCTGCGTCTCCATCTTGACAGGAACCTTTTAACCTTTGTTTATATATGTTTCGGTCTCTTGGTTTGGCTATCTAGCTCTATCATTCCTTCTTGGTTCTCATCTATTTTTTCCCACTGTCACTTTATTTTTTCTCCCTGTGGTATGGGGCCTGGGCTTGAGAAAGACAGTCTTTCTCAAGCCCAGTCCAGGCATGCCAATCCAGAGACTCACACACATGGGGCAGAGCTGCTACTTGCTCTCCCGGTGCCCAGCTGATCACGAGGCGTCCGGGAGGGATGGTGGGTTCTAGCCCTGGCCTGCCACCCCAGCAGAGCCTCGCAAGAAGCCAGAGGAACCCCACACCATGACGGCCATCATTGTCCACATCCGGACTCCCCTCTCCTCAGTGTTCCACCGAGCAGAAGAGCTGATCACAGCCTGGCTCTCGCTCCTGCTTTGCGGCCCTGCGGTTCATCAATAAATTCTCAAGTTCTTTAGGTGAGTACAAGAGAATCTCACCCGCACAGCAGAGCCTGGCAAGCTACCCGTGTCATATTCGACATGCCAAATACCAGTAACAATTATAGAAAGTACAGTTTTAACATTTGTTTTCAAAAGAGAAAACTTTAAAAATGATTAACAGAGCATCAATTATCAAAATTTAAATAAAATGGGTAAAATAAAGTAGAAAGGGGGAAGAAACAGAATAAGTACGAAATAATGAATAAAATATTTTTTTTTTAAACATGCACAGGAAGGAATTTTTAATTTTACATATTTAAGAAAATGTGATAGACTTCTCCTGTTAAGTGATGGAATGGCTCCTGGCAAGTAAAGTTCCCCACTGAATAACAAACAGAAATGAATTAATATCATGAATGAAGCTCATCCACTTTACTTACAGCTTTGTTTGCTGAGAGACACAGATATCTTTATAACTGATATATTAACCTGGTTCCAAACAGAGTTGGAAGTAATCGCCCCCAAGTTCATACCAGCTGCCATTATTAAGGACATAATCAAACTAGCATAGAGAGCACAAGGAATATGGGAATTATAGTCCACTTATCTGTAGTTATATGAGACTGTTATGTCAGAAATCAAAGGTCAAGATAAAAGTGAATTTAAGTCATGAATCTTAGGCTAGTTTCTCCATCAGGAAATGTGTAGCAACTCCGTATGACCAAGAGGCACAGACTGTGAGGAAGAGTTTTGATAGGAAAGGGAAAACAAGATTTCAGAGAAGTCAAAACATGGTTTTGAGCTTTTGTCTCTGACCACACTGTACCAAATCAATTTCCTTATCTCATCACCAAAACCCTTCTCCCTTTCAGGGCAAAAGAAATAAAACTTCCAAATCCACAGTGCCACCTTCAGGAACAAAAAACAACCATAAATCTCTAATCCAGATGCTTAAGTGAAAAATCTGCAGTCAAGCAATCAAAAAAAATCGGGATAGGATTCCTCGAAGAAAACAAGTCTCCAGGAACAAAACAAAAGTAGTTAACTGAAGGAGGTAATAGGAAAAGACAAATAACCATCAAAATGAAAGGTCAACTAGACACAGAGAACCAAGCTGTTAAAGTAGATTCAAAGAGCAAATGATAACTTTGTGACTGTTTATACAAAACTTAACTAAGTGTACATTATTTATATAGATGTTAGACTAAAATGAATAAAATTTATTGGAGAAAGAACTTAGGTTATACCCCCAGAACTTCACCATTTGTGGTGTTGAAACTCAACTCGATTAACAAGTGAAACAAACAAGTTAAGACAAATTGAACTTACAATTACAAAAGCAGATATTTTATGCGCAAAAGAAACTACCACAAAACAAAATATGAACCTAGTAATTGTGGAAAGATATTTTTACATTATACATGTAGCAGTGTCCAAAATATCTGGAGAACTTACACAATTCCACAATAATGAAGCAAACCACTAACCACTAAATCTGGGGTGGCAGGAATGGATACAAAATGTGAATAAGCAATTCTGAAAATATGCATACAATTTGCACACTACCCCATAAGAAATGGTTCAACATTACTTACTATTAGGAAAATGCAAGTTCAAAGTGTTACAATGGAACTGAAGGGAATGGGAGGGTTACTAGGTTACAAGATTAATTTAATTGGTCTCTTGAATATTTACCTCCAATGACGTAGTAGCACTCCACAAGAAGAAAACAGCCAACCCCATCAAAAAATGGGGAGAAGAAATGAACAGAAGCTTCCAAAAAGAAGAAATTCGAATGGCCAAAAGGCATATGAAAAAGTGCTCTTCATCTTTGATCATCAGGGAGATGCAAATCAAAACAACAATGAGGTACCATCTCACCCCACAGAGACTGGCACACATCCAAAACAGCAAGAACAACCAGTGCTGGCGTGGATGTGGGGAAAAAAGGGACTCTCATCCACTGCTGGTGGGAGTGCCGACTGGTCCAGCCCTTTTGGAAAACAATATGGACATTCCTCCGAAAGCTAGATATTGAGCTCCCATTTGATCCAGCAATAGCACTCCTGGGAATATACCCTAGAGACCGAAAAACACATAGCAGAAACACTATCTGTACTTCTTTATTCATCTCTGCGCTATTCACTATAGCTAGAATCTGGAAACAACCTAAATGCCCGAGAACAGAGGACTGGCTAAAGAAACTGGTTCATCTACACTATGGAATACTATGCGGCTGTCAGAAAGGATGAAATTATGAAATTTACCTGCAAATGGATGGACATGGAGTCTATCATGCTGAGTGAAATTAGTCAGAAGGAAAAGGACAGATATAGAATGACTGCATTCATTAATAGGATATAGATACCAGTGTTTTAATAAATATGGGAAATTGTAATGGCAGATTAAAACTCACCACTGAATATACACAAAGAGACTTAAGTGATTAACTCTAACTATCTGCAGGGCTAGCCACAATGTGTAAAATAAGAGGGAGAGAGATGCAGAGACAGAGAGAGAGAAAGAGAGGAAACTGGGGTACCTGCTATTAAGGCGGGTGGGTGGATGGGAGGGGAGGGGTACATTGGTGGTGGAAATGGGGCACTGGTGGAGGGATGGGTGCTGGAATACTGTATTACCAAGAACCAATTATGAACACCTTTGTAATTGTATGTTTCACGGTGGTATAATAAAAAAAAAATAGAAATGGGTATTTTAGGAAGCAGTAAAGTGTAAAAAGGGGCACTGGCCAATAACTTCCTCTTAGACCATATATTCGCATAGGGACAGTAGGCAGCCTCCATCACTCTTCACCTGGGTCACAGAGGCTGTGTGCTGTCCAGATGGAAGCGAGGAGAGTAGTAATTCTCACCCATGTGCATCCGAGTGCAGAAGAAACAAAAGTTGCAGGGATAAAAAGATTCAGGGCAATGTACCTGGAGAGGTAATCTGCAGAGCTCAGCAACAGACTACAAAATTCAGGCACTAGGAAGGGGACAAAGGTTGCAGAGTTCTAGTCCCAGATCTCAGAATTGAAGTCTCCACCCTGGACAGAATTTCGGATGGCTAGGACATGGTCTTAATTCACTGGAGAGTTCAGAGAAGGGCCAGAATAGGTGACACTGTAAATGGGTTGAAGAGAAGGAGATAGGCATTTGGGGAGCAAGCGAGAAATATCTCAACTATACAAATAAATATAACTTCATAAGCATCTGGAGTTCAGTACTAATCTTTCATTACTTAAAGACACAGGAACTAAATCAGTTTCAAACTGACCAAACAAGCAAAAAACAGCATGAAATATCATTTCAAACCTATAAAGGAGAAACAGCAAATAGAGTATGTACTTGATAGTTATGTTTTTGTTTTTGGGTCACGCCTGATAATATTCAGGGATTATACCTGACTCTGCAGTCAAGAATTATTCCTGGCAGTCTGCAGAAATCTGTGTAAATGAAAGTGACTGAACACAGGCCACCATGAGCAAGGCAGGTGCTCTATCCACTGAACTACCTGTAAAAGTCCCAAGGTCAGAATCTTTATCTATTCATGTAAAGTCTTCAGGATCTATTGAATATTTGACATATATATAGACATATATATATATATATATATATATATACATATTTTTAAATTGCAGACGAGTGTATCATTTAACTCATCTACTTAATTTGTACATGTTATTTACAAACCACCATAATGGTTAAATGCGTCTATATCCATGTTGTTTTGGGGGCAGCCACATCTTTTGATACTTGGGGATTATTCCTGGTTCTCTTTTCAGGGATCACTTCTGGTGGTGCTCAGGGAAATAACACATAGTAATGAGAATCAAACTGGGTTCACTTGAACGCAGGTCAAGCGTCTCAATCCCTATCAAACTACCCATGTCTTACATGCCTGTCATTTTAGATTGTATTTTACAATTATTATCTTTTTCTCTTTCTCTTTGACCTAATTATGATTTAAACATTGAAAATTCTAACTGGATTTTTATTGGTTCAAAAAGTTACGTACTTAAAACTAAACCCTGAATATACTTAATGAATTCACTTGCCACTTAGTGAAGTACTTTATTCAAAACAACAGAAAAATGCTTTAATTTCTGACACTGTTCTAGATTTAACCACCCCCTAGTAGTTTTCCTCCACTTTACATTTATTTATCCAAATACAAGTCATTATTTTTATGGGTGTAAAATATTCTTATTTAAGTGTACTGGTTCATTTATCATTTTCCTACTTATTATTTCCTTTAAAACCCAACTTTCCTGAGTTATTTTTATTGTTAACGCACAAGCTGTATTCATTGCCTCACTAGTAAATTGTGATTTGTTAGTTTTTCTTTTGTTTTACTTGATTAAATATCTTAATTTATTCTCAGTTTTGAATAATGAATTTCTCATACATAATAAAACTATTTTTCACTGTATAAATAGAATTTTAACCTAGTATTTTCTGAACTTTTTATATACTTGCTGTTAGTGCTGATAATGTTAACATCATACTAATATTGATGCTGTTGTTATAATGTCATTGAAATTGTGTTATATTTACTATTATATTTAAATGTGCTTTAAATTTAATTGATTTCTATTAGTTTTTACTTTTCCTTCACCATAAGACATTAGCCCTACATAGCACAACTACTCTAAAGGTCTATGGACATATTTCTAAACCTATTGCAAGGAAATGCTTTCTGATCTAAGTGTTCATATCTTTAACTAAGGCTTATTCATTATCTCTTCAAATAAAAAATATACTGGTAAATATATACTGGAGTTGGTCCCTCCCTTTTCCTCCTAGAGATAAATGAGAGTAAGGAAACCTATGAGCACTCAAAATAGTTTTCCATGTAATGGGCACAAATCAGTACTTATTTTCTGGACATTCTATAAAAAACATTAGAATCAATTTAAATTTAAATTTAACTTACCTAAACTTTTGTAAAGCTTAACATCTGTATCAGAAACCAAAGAGCTAGGAGAGGGGTTAAAGCACACAGCTTCTATGTAGGGACCAGCATCACATCCTCACCAAGCTGTGCCACTGTGTTCTAAACACTACTGGATAACTCATAGCAACATGAGCTGGAGCAGCACAGATTCCTCGGACCCTCAGAACAAATCAGTAATCTGGTTGGCCAAGAATAGTTGGAGAAGTCTCTGGTCCTCTGAGCACAGTTTGGAAGATCTCCAACAAATTAATACATGAATGTCTTAAGGAGGTGAAATATTCTTAGGTAGTGAGTAGAATCTAAACTTTAGCATGTCTTAGGTGAAATAGTCTTAGGTAGTGAGCATATTTAACAGATTTTTTGGGATTTAGACTAAACTCATTTTTTTCAAGTTTCCTGAAAAGTCAATCAATATACACATTATTTCTATTTTAAAACTCACATTTTGATTTATATATACTCTATAAAGCATACAACTATTTTGTAAAAAGTAATGATGAGATCAGAGAGACTTACAGTGGGTAAGCCACTTGCCTTACATGTGACTGCCATGGGTTCAATCCCTGCCATCGCATGTGGTCCTATGTTCACCGCCAGGATTGTTTCCTGAGTGGAATGTCAAATAAGTGATGCTGGATACGGTCCCAAAACAAAATAATGATAAAACATTTACAATTAATAGAACCTAAATACTATCTATTTTTTAAAAATATGTTTTGAGGATGCTACCTCAGTATGATTGATATTATGTACTATTCTATTAAATGGACATAATGAACTGATGAAAATTGTTCACTTGAGATAACAACAATCAGCAATTGATCTCTCATTGATGAAATACCATTGTGCCTAGTAAAAGATGCTTTTAGGGGACAGAAAATTGACCGTAATACTTAGCGTTGGAATCCATACACAGATAAAGATCAGTGAACAAGTATATGGTCACACATTATTAATGATCATGTGAAAATTTTAAACATGCATAAGTCATAAAAAGTGAGAAATACTTTCCCAAAGCAGACCATGTTTTCTTTATAAATTGATAAATCATTCATTTTTAGAGTTGTACTATTTATGGTACAACTTTCCTATTCCTTGTTTAAATATATGCTGCTATACTGTACTCACTGCCAAATTACAAATATCTCTCTTCCACATTTTATTATGTCCCCTTCTGCTTGAATGGCCTCTTGTCTCCTGCTCAGGCCATAAAAATTGCAGATTTTGGTGAAGTATAGGATTTGCCAAACCTGTACTTCAGTACTGCTAATTTCTTTAGCAGTATAGCGCTTATTTTTAATTTTAGAAATCTTCAGGATGAATAAGGGTTAAATGCATGTAGGGTAATTTTCTTAATGACTGTACTATCTCACTTCACCAGTTCAGAATACTAGAAACTGAATTTTTAGAAACGTGTGACACATGAACTTTCAATGATAATTTTACAATCATCAAATTAATGAAAAACTCAAATTATTCAATGTCTCCTTGGATGTTATTTATTTATTTATTTATTTATTAATTGCTTTTTGGGTCACACCCAGCGACGTTCAGGGGGTTACTCCTGGCTCTGCACTCAGGAATTACTCCTGGTGGTGCTCAGGGACCATATGGGATGCCAGGGGATCAATCCTGGGCCGGCGCAGGCCGGCCGCATGCAAGGCAAATGCTCTACCTGCTAGGCTATAGCTCCGGCCCCTCTCCTTGGATTTTTATAGGTTAATTTAATATCTTTCTGTCTATTTCAGCAACTTTAAAACTACTGAGTTCATTGACAATGGTAACATAGTAAATATGATCTATCTTTTCCTAGAATTGGTTTCCTTTCAAATTCTGAGCCAAACACCCACACTGTAAGGAATAATGGTTTTATGCATTTCGTAACCATGGAAACTCATAATGTATTATAAACAAAATGCAATTTCAAGAATAAGTCCCAAATGCTGGAGTTCAGTGGTTTTGACAGACAAATAGGTTGACTTTTTTTACCGAGCATGTGGCTAACACAGCATTTGAAAAAATAAAAAGATACAATCAAAAGACAGTGTGATTTTAAAGAGAATCTTGAATGTGAGAAGCCATTGGGAATATTCCTAAATCTGTTATTACTTATGTGTGACCTTCACCTAGATACTTAACTTCTCAGTTCTTTATTTTTCCCATCTGGCATGATTTGCCTCCCTTGCTGGAATCTCATGAAGCTTAATTAATGTTTGAGGAGCCCCTTTGACTTCCCCAGCTGGAGAATGTGGGGAAATGCAAATTATTGTTGTTGTTATTTATAATTTATAGTTCTCTAAACCTAGTTTCAGTCTTTCCAGATATACCCCAAGAGCTATGGAGACAAATTAATAATAAATGTGGTATTGGTCCTTCTGCAAATATCATGGCAATTCACAGGAAACAAAGTACTACAAATATATTTTGTTGTAGTCTCCTACTATAAAATTTATGAGTGAAACTTTTAAAAAATATCTGAAAAAACTACAATTTTATACTCATTGACTGCTTCTCCTTTACTCTGATTATTGAAAGTTTTCATTGTGTGCATCATTTGAAATTATGCCATTTTTAATGAACAACATGTCGCTACACTACTTTTTCCACTCAGAAAGCTATATCAATGATCCTTTAGTATTGCTACCCTTTTCTAATTGAAAAGCTGTACCATTGATGCTTTAATATTGTTCAAACAAAAAAATCTATTTTCACTGTAATTTATAGAAATTAAAATCATCAGATTTCATGAGGTTATTGTATCTAGATATATGCTAATTTTCTCATATTTGTTTTCCTTTTATATAGTGCATAATAAATATATAAAATATGTTTCATTAACTTTGAATGAAATATAAGTTATTTTTATCTGATATATGCTCAAAAATTCTCCTAAAAATAGTAATTTTTCATAAAAATAAAAAATGACCACTGAATGGAAAAGCAATGCCTTTTCTTCCATAACAGATTTGTCATGTTATGTTTTGGCAAACCTCTGCATGTGCCCTCCTGAGACCTCAAAGAATGGATATAGTTTTTAGAAGTTAATCTTGGCAATCCCCTTTAGAAATATTCTCTATCACAGGCTACTCTGTTTCTAAAAATAAGGACCACTTTCAGATTGGAGACTCCTTTTCAGACTGGAGGACCCAGTTTAGATTGGAGACAGCTTCCTCTTCTTTCCATACAGCTCCTAGCAGTCTCTAAGACTGATCTATATCATATGAATGGGTCCTACAGAACATCTTCTGAAGCATAGGGACATTAGTATGGCCATGAGACAGATATATTAATCAAATTTCATCCTGCTTATTGTTATGCTTCCTCTGACTGTATGAAGATAGGCAGGGAGGGAAAAATTAATCCCCAACCTAATCTTTAAGTATTCCCCGGGGAGAATAACTCCAAAGCTTCACCTTGAGCAAAACAGGAACACTGAAAACCCGATGGAGAAGATATTTAGAAGTCTACCAAGATCAGTGAGTGTAAAGGTTAATGCAAAAGGCACAAACACCAACCAGCTCTGCAATTCTCATCTAATGACTTTAGTGACACCACAATGAGAATGTTTAATTAGCTCAACAAAATGATGGAATTGGTAGAGTCACCAAAGGAAAGAAAAGCACGGAAAATAAAATGAGAAAACTACAAAAAAACTGACAGAAGAGTATGGTAGGAGATATAAATATCTCAGTTGAAGATCTCAGCAGCAAGTTAACAGCATCCAAAGAAAAGATAGAGGAGACCCAAGATGCAATTGAAGAAACATCTAGAAATCCATAGGAGATGGAAAAAGTATCTGTAAAGAAATGAATGACACAACACAGCACTATCAGATGAATTCAAAAGAAAAAATAAGAAAATAATGATAATAAATAATAATAATAATAATATAGAAGAAAAGAAGCAGCAGTAGCAGAAGTAGAAGAAGAAGAAGAAGAGGAGGAGGAGGAGGAGGAGAAAGAGAAGAGAGAAGAAGAAGAGAAGAAGAAGATAAAGAAGAAGAAAAAGAAGAAGAAGAGAGAAGAAGAAGAAGGAGAAGAAGAAGGAGAAGGAGAAGAAAACTCAGTCACATTGTGCTTATAATGACAAAAAATAAAGACAGAGACAGAATATTGAAAATATTAATATTAAAAAAGAAATTTAGGTAAAAAAGAAAGATTCAAAGCAGACTATTAAATGAGTGAGCCAGAAGTGAGCCAGAAGAGAATTAAAATAATTCAAAAACATAATAAAATGAACACCTCACCAAAAATACTCTAATCATCTAGAGTTTAATTCAGATTTGGAGGAATGTTAAGGAGCTTTAGAAGCTGTCAATGGCTTATGGAATCCATTGCCAGCCACTAAAATCAGTTTTGAAGGAAGCATTAAAGGAATTTCTTCAAAAGGTAAGATAAATTAATTTCCCAGCACATGGCATTGCAGATGGCATTCATTTGTGGTGTTCTACTCTACTAAAAAACATATGTTTACGCCTAACTTACCAAAGGATTTATACATTTTCAATAATAAATTAACATTTAATTTATATTGATTGTTACATACCTGATCATATTTTCTTTTAACGATAGAGATTTTTGCACAATCTTTAATATGGACCTTAAGCAGCATCTATAACATAATATTTTCTAATATAAAAATTCCTTTACTTTGGGTAAAAAACACTTTTGTACTTTTTAGACCCATTCATATTTTTCCTTTAAAATGTTCTTAAACCTCTTCACTCTAACTACATTCCCCATTTGCAGGACTTGCATATATCAGTAACTTTTAGATGTCTTAAATTTACTGAAATATGCCTGCCATAGAGGTGGGCAGCGGATGGGGAAGAGATCAGGGGACATTGGTGATTGGAAATGTGCACTGGAGGAGAGATGGGTGCTGGAATACTGTATGATTGTCACCCAATCATGAACAGCTTTGTAATTGTATATCACAAAGTGGTATAATAAAAATTTTGAATAAAATAAATATATTAAGAGAAGTATATATAGTATTGAATGTTTAGTTTAAATTATATATACTTTTAGTTATATAATTATTTAGTATATATAATTATATAAATTATTTAGTTTATGTAATTTAGTACATTTAGTTTAAATGTTTAGAAGAAGACTGGGTCCCCTGAGATGAACCCAAAGCCACAGCAGAGCCTGGCAAGCTACCTGTGGTGTATTCGAATTGCCCAAAACAGTAACAATAATTAACCTTATTCCTAATATATGGTAACGTTACTGGCACCTGCTTGAGCAAATCAATGAACAACAGGAAGACAGACAGACCCAAAAATGTTTAGCTATAAAATGTTATACCACTAAAAAGGAAGATATAGCTTTGAAAAAAAAATCTTCATAAACTTGTCATTGATTTATAATTTTGTGAAATTTCATATTAGTTTTATTTATCTACATGTTTGTAGGTGTCCCCACCTTCACCAAAAAAGAAAAAATTTGAAAAAGATGTCTTACAGAAGTGCAATGATAAAAAGAAAATAGTAGGGGAACAACAACAGGTCAAAGTAATTTCAGCTAAAGATTTTGTCTATAGAATTGAGCTTACAGGGGCCAGAAAGATGTAGTAACGTGTTTAGGCTGCTTGCTTTGCATGCATTTGACTTAGTTCAATACCCAGTACTCCATGTGCTCCTCACTAATCCTTGCCACGAATCACCCAGGAGTGATAATTGAGTGCAGTAGATGTAAACCCTAAGTGCAGCGGAGTGTGGCTCATAAATAAAATGAAAAAAATTTTGAACTTACATGAAAGACATGTCCTAAGTAAGGGTACTTAGGACACTGGTGAAGGAGCGGTCTCTCTGATGATGGGTGTGGTATTGGAGCCCGATACATGCATAAAATATGCAAAAAATATGCAAAAAATATTGGTACTTATTTGGTTTAAAATAACATTAAAATATGTCCTCATGCCTTTCACTCAGTGTGAAAACATTTTATGAATTATTCCCTACCATCTTACAATAACTAAGATGCAATAATTATTTTAATGCTTTTAATCAAAATCCTTATTGCTCAACAATCTGTGGATTATTTAAAAATTCTTACACTGAATGTGTTTATTTGTTAAATGCTTCAGTTTTTCATTTTAAAATAGACATGAGGAAAATTTGAGGTTGATGAGAAACAGAGGGGTAGGGTGATTATCAGACACAGCAGACTTCAGTTCAATCCTCAGCACTCCATACTATCTCCTGAGCCTGCCAAAAGTGATCCTTTAGGATAGAGTCAGGAGTAAGCTCTGACTAGATGTGGCCCAAAACAGAATAAAAATAATGACAATAATAAACAATAATAATGTTATTACTTGAGTATATCAAACTGCATTAATCTCCATAGCTCCATAGTACTTGTAGTCACTGCAATGATGAGTCACTACTAAAACACATGGTACCATATATTACATGTTGTTTCCCACATTTACTAGACTGATTGGCCTTTTATTGTGGAAGTCCTAATTTTATCCTCTTATGTCTTTCTTATGTGTTGCACAATGTTTATTCAGAAACAATTTATTATACTTCAAAATCTAAAATGGGTGTGTGTAAGTGTATATATAACTCTGTAGCTGTATATATGTGTAATTGTTCTTTTGCAAGTGCTAAGGGACTCTGAAGAAGTCTCAGGAATTTTCAAGCCAGTTCCAGGTAAATTATGTCAACCTGGCAGGACAGGTCAATGATCAGCCTAGCAATGCAGCACTGATTTGCCCAAAGATGCTTAGGACCTCCAGGACTACACGTGTTGGTGCTCACTAGACCAAGTAATCCCAAGCTTCAAACTTGGACCCAGCACATGCCAAAAATATATTCTTGCTCCCTGAATAATCTCCATATAATTTTATCACTTGTTTTTTTTCCCCAAGATTAAAAATGTCATGAATCTACTCCAAGAGAATTAAAAACATACGTACATCAAATACTTGCATATGAATGTTTCTGGAAACAGAACTCATAATAACCAAATAAATAAAAAATAAAAATCTCTAATCTATGAGAGGATAAAAATGCACTTTTGAGGAAAACAGTGAAGAGTTACTTCCTTCCCTCTTATGGCAGTCTTTGATTTTTCTAACTTCATTCATCTAAAAGGAAACTATAGCATTTTTAAATAGTTTTCTGTTTTTAGCATGAACACACCTGACTGTGCTCACAGTTTACTCCTGGCTCTGCACTTACTAATCACTCCTGGCTGTGCACAAGGCTGGGTTCGGGGTGAGGGTAGACCACAGGTGTCACTGAAAATTGAACCCAAGTCAGCAATATTCAAGGAAAGCACCCTACCTGCTGCTGTACTATCTCTCTAATATCCATGTAATAGTTTCCTAAAGCCAAGAAAAGGTTTCATTTCAGTGCATCTATGTTCTTATATACAACTAATAGATTGCTTATAGCCTTACTATAACATTATCAATAAATACGGTGTAAATTGATTTAAAGGTAGCAAACCGATAAAATTTCTACTAGAGTCAAAAATAGATATGATAATCATTTTTATGCTCAGTGAATAAACTCCTTGTGCTAAAATAAATGAGGAGAAAGCAATTGTAACCTAGTGTAAAAGATATTGTAACATTCACTATCACTCTGACTATCTTCCCGTTCATCATCAATTTGCTCGAGCAGGCACCAGTAACATCTCCATATGTCCTGTCTCATGCTAGTAGAGCCCAATCGTAATATTGAAGAATTTAAATAAGGTTTGTTTATGTCAATGTACAAAAAGGTAGAGAGTAAATGATTGTGTAAATAGGGGCAATGATTCTCTGAATATTATTTAATAGAAAAGTTATTAAAATTCCATAGAAAAACCTATTAGAGGAGAATGATAAGGAAAAGTGAGGAAGTTTCCAAACACTATACTTAATAAAGCCACAGACTCTAAAGTGCTGATAGTTTGTGTTCTCCTAGGAATTCACCTTGAAACGCACTATGAGAAGAGGTCACAGGCCCCTGAGGTCATCTTGGAGAGACTAAGAGTAATTGGCGCTAGCCTAAGGACAGTATCAGAACCACTGCTCCACTTTCGACTGCAAAAAGTTGAGCGTGCTCCTATATTTTCCGTGACTAAATTACTTCCACACTTCTTAAATATACGATTAATGAGATAGATTTTTAGTTTATAGTAGTTTAATAAATATTCTTTTCTATTCTTTTATTTAAATGTGACCTATATTCTTAGAATAACAAATTATCAAGTACCATATTTGAAACACAAATTAAAGCCCATTTTGATTCACTAGCTGTTTGTTACTTCAGTATTTTCACAGAAAGTTTATTCACATACTGTTTTTGAAAGTACAAAATAAAAAATATTTTTCACTTATTGTTATAATCAGTGTTCTTTGCATGCCTCTATTTCTCTACTTTTAGTGATTTCTTTTAAATATTTACTCAAAGGTAAACAGCTTGTCTTTAAATCACTAGCTATTTCTTCTCTTACACATAAACATGACTAATTGTTTCATATGTGAATTATAAGGGTGTCATTTCTTAGAAACTCTTCAGACTTGGCATGCTGATGAGTAAGTATTCAATTAGATGAATAAGGTAATCTAATATTGTGACATTATTGTCAGCATCAGATTAAAGGACATTATAGAATGATTACAGAATCATGATGCTGTAGATATATTGTTTCTTGGAACAAGGATTATTATTTCATAAGCCTGACTGAATTTTCCTACTCCATTTATCACAATATCAATTTTTGATAAGGAAAAAAGGAGAAGTGAGGTAATTTTTTAAAAAGGAAAAAATTCTGTGATTTATTATATCTAAAACTGTATTTGTAATTTTTTTTATTAATGTAGATACAGCGAACTGAGGTAAAAATTCACTGTAGATGCTTGTTCACTATAGACAATGACTAGGCAGATCATCTTTATTTACATATCTAGGCAGCTCCCAACTACTCCCTTCAATTTCTCTCATCACTATTTATCCTCCTTGATGTGATGGTACTAATGATGTTCCCATTGGGAGAGTCTCATAGATTCTATTGTTGGTGAAGATTTCATGATCTTTGCCTGTGATTGTACTATTACTTTCACCTACACACACACACACACACACACACACACACACATGCTTACATGTGGACAGATGGGTGAAGAGTTAAACATTTGAATGCATGACAAAATTGGAAGCTACTAATTTCAAAACCTTATTTTCAGAGAATCTGTAGTTGATCATTTCTACTTAGTATCTTCAAAAATCATCCCAGTAACAAGATAATTTAAGATTTTCCCAAGTCAATTAAAAATATACTTCTGATAAATATGAGGTATTTTATTTAAAACTTGTAAATTGCAATGGTCCATCACATGATTTATGAACATCAATTCTAGAATCTAAGTTCTTGGATTTTATTAATTTTAATAATTTTTTCTATCATTACATTTGTTGCATAATTTGTACTAATAACTTATCAGCTATTATTCATATGTAAAATGAGGATACATCAACATTAACTCATAAGACAATTATACAGACAAATGAAATAACATGAAAGTATATAGGATCACTTTCAGCAAATAGTAAATATGACTCAGTGGATAGATAATTGCTTTCTTTGAAAATATCAAACAATTGCAACTATTTCCTTTGAATTTCTAAGATATTCTTCTGTGTTTTTCCACCAATTTATGGGATATCTTTAAAGGAAATTTTATTTCCAAGATTTCTAAATGAAAAATAAATATAATACAATGGCTTGAACATACATTTTTATATTTAGTTTTTAGCCAACAATGGTAAAGGCTTGAATCATGGTTTAATTATTTTTGCAGTTTTTATATTTTTTATGAATATTAATTAGTTAGATCGCAGCGAGGGAGCTGATCTGCTACATACGAAATCCTGACCCAGAAGCAGGTCATCTACGAATGGTTTAGCACCAGGTTCCCCCACGAGACTAGCGGCTCTCCGCACCGGACCCCTGTCCCAAAGGGCAGCAGGGAGATGCGACGTGGTGAAGCGGTGCAGCCCGACGGCAGGGAACGGTGGGGGCAGAAACGGTGGGGGAAACGGTGGGGACCGGCTATCCAGGGCCAACGGAGGCTCCCACGGTGCAGTCGTATCCTTACACAGATGGTAGCTCGCCCCATTGGCTCCTCAGCCAAGCACATACACCAAATGTCTAAAACTCACAGATACTCACAGACATGGGGCAGAGCTGCCACTGGCTCTCCCTGTGCCCAGCAGACCAGCCTATCACAGCCCAACTCATTGAGATCCACCCTGCAGCAGTCTTTTTTAAATCCGCCCAGGTATGCTGATCCAGAGACTCACAGACATGGGGCAGAGCTGCTACTGGCTCTCTCTGTGCCCAGCTGCTCAAGAGGTGCCTGGGAGGGAAGGAAGGCTCTAACCGTGGCCCACCACCCCAGCAGAGCCTCACAACAAGCCAGACGACCCCCCCACTCCATGAGGGGCCTCCATTTTCCACATCCAGACTTCCCCTTCGTCAGAACTCCACCCAGCAGACCAGCCTATCACAGCCGGGCAAGCGGCCGCGTGGTTCATCAATAAATGCTGGATCTTGAGATGACTATAAGAGTATGCTACCCGCATGACAGAGCCTGGCAAGCTACCCATGTCATATTTGATATGCCAAATACCAGTTAATAATTATAGACCTCATTCCCATGACCTGATGGAATGGTTTGAGGCTCTTTATGTTCCTGGAGCAAGCAGGGCCTTTGGGCTCTACTTGCATGAGACAGGTCATATGGAGATGTTACTGGTGCCCGCTCGAGCAAATCGATGATGAACGGGAAGACAGTGATACAGTGATACAGTGATTAATTAGTTTTTTTCCCACTTAAACTAGTATTATAAAACTTGATTCAAATAGTGAACTAATAAAAAGTGAACAGATTATATGGTTATTAACACACATTATTTACTATCAAGTGCCATGTTTGAAACTCTGTAAACCTTTCCCAAATAACACCTAGTCAAAATGCTGTATTCAAAGTTAAAACAAAAATATTACAAATGAGAAAAAAAAACCAGGAGAGAAAATGATTGCAGTAAAATTTGCATAAAAGAAATGTATGCAAGGTATACCAGATATAATGAGGGTGGTGTACATTATTTTTCTTGGGAATAAATCCACTAAAAGCTCTGATCTGTCTCTCACATATCAAACTTTCACTTATTTTAAAGGTTTTTTGCATAAAATATAGTTTTTATATTTTTCAAAGAATCATAAACATATTGTTGTCATAACAATTACAATATTGCATATTGAACAAATAGGACAGATTTACAACTGGAATTCACAGAAATCTGACAAGTTGCAAATAATTTTAGGAACACAAGTAATCAGATACTTCAGAAGAAGCACAGAGTTAGCATTTGAGAAGCTCTTCCTTTATTCATGTGTATACCACTCTGGCTTAAAATAGATGGTCTTCATTGACATTTGCAGTGTTCCTCTAACCTTTCCTTTTATGTCTGCCAGAACATTGCACAGTCCATGTAACATTCTCCAGGGAGACCTATGCCTTACAGATTTTATATCCTATTTCCTATGGGTGATTTTATACTGATACTTCTGCCACAATCGTTTTTAAGACAAGAGCTCTTCCTTCCAGTGAATATCATCAGGCTACTTACATGGAGGTCTTGTGGACAAAAAAATTAGACAACTTACTGCTTTCTATTCTTTCCTGTTAGAGTATTTCTATAATAAACTGAATGAATTTTCTGTTGCTCTAATTATTGCTTTCTTAAGTCATATTAAATTGATATTTGAGTAAAATCAATCCATAACATCAATATTTCATGAGTATATCATTATATATAATATATCACATATTATATTATATATATTATATATATCACATTGTATCTATAACTGCAAAGATCTGGTTCCAATGCTGTTCAAGGAAAACTGATCAATCAAGAAGCAAGGTAAAGAATTGAGGAAGTTTTATTAACAGCAAATCAGAAGATTGGAAGATGGTGGATTTGGGTCCTAGACAGCTATTTTGCTTATATGATCTCAAGGAGCAGCTTTCACAGGAAAAGAAGTAGGAAGCATAATCCTTTTAGGCTTCCGAATGGTGTGGGTCAGGCAGTTAATCTGTTTGCTTCTGTGCTGATCCATTGAGGCATGCCACAGTGTATCTGCAAACTAAAGACATTTTTCTTGTTAAGGGTTCGTCTTGTAAGTTCATTCTTGCGTAGGTTTTTGCACATCTTATAAGAGAAACATTACTTTCATTTTTAATAGTTCCTGTCCCCCAAATTTATAGGTCTTTAATTTTGAATCCAGCTCTAATTTTCTTAATTAATTAATTAATTGGTTGATTATTTTTTTGCTTTTTTGGGTCACACCCGACAATACTCAGGGGTTTCTCCTGGCTCTGCACTCAGGAATTACTCCTGGTGGTGCTCGGGGACCATATGGGATCTGGGGATCAAACCCGGCCAGCATGGGCCGACCATGTGCAAGGCAAATGCCCTACCCGCTGGGCTATCACTCTGGCCCCCCAGCTCTAAATTTCTTTGGGGCTAGTTTTATGTTCACCATTAATTGTCTTAAACTACATTCACAATAATTTTGCTGCAGAATGATCAAAATTAGAATTATAAAATGAAAGACTTAATGGCATCATTTATTTTAAGAAGCTGAAATTCAGAAAACAGGAGATGAAAACAGCACATATAACTATCAGAAATAATACTGCTTGCTATCTTTAAAATCTCAGATTAGAACCCACTCTTCCAGTTAAAAATAACCTAAGCCATTGTCTAGTTGAGATTTGCTCAATTGGGAATTCGTCACTGCTATTCAAACATGGCCTTAATGTCTTTGATTTGGTTGTTTCGAGATAATGATTTTTCTGTAGAGTTTTACAGTGAGAGCAAACAAACCATTAATGCATTTATAAAGCAAAACTAAAACTATGGTTTTAGAGAGTCTGAGAATACTATCTTTAGAAGAAGTCCAGGACATCTTGATAAGGATACATTGAACACTGTGTTTCTTTTTTTCCCCTTATTTCCTAAGGGAAAGCTATTATTTTAAGTCATGCATGTCTTGGTGGAAATTTGAGCTTAAAAGTTTCTTCTCTTCAGAGAGCTCTATTGAAAATTCTATATCTAATTGTATGCATAAAGATTGCCCCAATTGTTTGAAGAATTTAAAGGTTTAGGAATGAAGAGGGCTAGAAAGTTTTATATTTCTTCTTTGGACCTAAAATTCAAGGACACTTGAAATCTATTTCCAATGCAGAGAGATGAAAGAAGCCTGGAATTTACATGCACATAGGACAAATCAAGGTTGTGCAAGCCATAGTGCTCAGAGAAATTATAGGTATTTAAGAAGTAAATGGAGGAAAGAAAATGATTGTGTTAGAAAAACAGCAACAAAATCAACCTTGCTTCCTCCAAAGTTTAAAAAGGAGGCAAACTGAAAAATATATATTTATTTGTACTAATACATATCTCAAATATTTCCTTAGGCAGGAAATATGCTGGTCATCATTATCAAACAATATTGCTTTGGGTCAACACAAATTTATTCAATTGCTCTTCATATAGCTATGAAGAGTCCTTTCTTTATATGCACTGCCAATGATAGAATTAATGGAGTAATTGTGCTATTGCTCACAGAACATTTCCTCCCACAGGAAAATATTGAAAATTATGAACACTCACTAAACCAGGACTGTTCCACACAATGACCTGATGGATATCAAGCTATATTGGAATTGTTCAGAACTTTGTACTGTTCCCTGAAGAGAAAAGAACTAATAGCATGATGATTGAAATAAAAGTTTTAAGAATGAACAAAGCATTTTTAATCACAGAAAGTTTCTATCTTGTTATACTTAAAAGACATTCAATATTTGAATAAGATAACTTTTAGGATCTAATGAAGCAAATGTAATATGTAATTGAATCATAATTTTATTTTAGAAAAAGAGCAAGACTTTTGCATATACATTTTCATTAATTGTATGATAGTTTTAAATTTAAGATTTATCTTAACAAATTAATTTAAAAAAGAACTATGAGTGTTTAACCATGCAAGTTGACCACTAAACTCTGTATTAGTAATGCAACATCAAAATCAATTTTAAAGTGAAGAACTATAATTTGATATAGAATGCATATACAAATTTACATTACAATAATTATCCTTGGTTTTAGATAAATCATTTTTCCATATCTAAAGAATATTTTCAAAACCTATGCTTTGAAATGTGAGTTAATGTTTTCACCTGCTTTCAACTTTATAAATTATCACTGTCACTGTATCGCTGTCTTCCCGTTCATCATCGATTTGCTCGAGCGGGCACCAGTAACATCTCCATATGTCCTGTCTCATGCTAGTAGAGGCCCAAGGGCATCTGCTTGCTCCAGGAACATAAAGAGCCTCAATCCATTCCGAATGAGGTTTTTAATTGTTACTGGTATTTGGCATATCAAATACAACACGGGTAGCTTGCCAAGCTCTGCCGCGCAGGTAGCATATTATCTCTAAGTCCAGCATTTATTGATGAACCATGCGCCGCCAGGCTGCGCCAGCCGGGCTGTAATAGGCTGGTCTGCTGGGTGGAGTTCTGATGAGAGAGAAGTCCAGATGTGGAAAATGGAGGCCCTCATGGAGTGGGGGTCGTCTGGCTTGTTGATATTATTAATTGATACAAAAATGTTGATAAATTAAAGCACATGCACATTAATGACATAATAGTCAAATAAAATTCAATTTAGTGTCTAGTATATTGCACAGGAAAGTTATCTTTAATTCAAGTGATGGAAAGGTTACTATTGTTGATTATATATTTTATAATATGGTAATATATAATAATATAAATATATAATAAAATATTACATTACAATATTAATTATAATATTACAATATATAATGTAATATTACATATTATATTATGTGTTATGTAATAGCATATTATATAATATTGTATATATACTATTATAATATTATGAAACATATTACAATATTACAAAATATATTTAATGTTATGATAAATAATACATTTGTAATATATTGCAATATTATATTTTTTATATATTTGTATTTTTAGTAAGGTTAACTTGCTTGAATATAACTCCTAATTGATCATTCTCATATATCACTGTATGGTTCATACTTTTATCACTTGAAATACATTTCACTAATAATTGCCCTCTTCTATAAAACTTTTTTTGTGAAGTGATGGTTTGAAAAAATACGTAATAATAAATGATGTCTGCTAACTTAATCTTCACTCATCAAGAAGCATGAGGTCTAAAAGTTCTGTTGAAGGTTGGAATTTTGGCATAATGTTTAATGATTTCTATCCTTCAAGCTTTTCAACCTCCTTTAAGCTGGGACTGTACTTTGAGATACTACTGTCCACACTGCAGGTAATAAAAGTTAATTCATTTGGAACAATTATTTAAAACACCGGGCGGTCTTTGTATATGGCAGAACTTTAACGCATATTCTGAAAAACTGTAGGACAGTAATTGACAATCATTAATATTAAAAGCAGCAGAGTTAGCATGTTGAGAGAATAAGAAGTTATTCTCATCCCTATGGGAAGATAAAAATTTCAATATAATATAATTTGTGTTTACATTTTTTTTCCTAAATGCTTACACACTCTCATCCTGAGTTCTGGAAATAGTCCTCCACTTGGATTCTAAGATTCAGATATAAGCTGATGATATTATAATTTTCCTTCTCTAATTCTGTCCCTAGAACCACACTATAAGTTGGTTTTCTTGCTTAAACTTTGTGAATTTAAATAACATTGTGAACAAATAGGTCAATTGATCACTTGACTTTCTGTAGATCATCAATTTACTCGAGCAGGCACCAGTAACATCTCAATATGTCCTGTCACATGTGAGATAGCCCAATGGCATCTGCCAGCTCTCCAGGAACATAAAGAGCCTCAAACCATTCCATCAAGTCATGGAAATGAGATCTATAAAAATTATACTTTCACTATCACTATCACTATCTTCCCGTTGATCATCTATTTGCTAG
This sequence comes from Cryptotis parvus, assembly GCA_021461705.1. Classification (NCBI taxonomy): domain Eukaryota; kingdom Metazoa; phylum Chordata; class Mammalia; order Eulipotyphla; family Soricidae; genus Cryptotis; species Cryptotis parvus. The sequence continues at coordinate 67,072 of JAJIBD010025015.1, read as the reverse complement.
AGTGGGCACCAGTAATATCTCCATATGTCCTGTCTCATGCTAGTAGAACCCAAAGGCATCCACTTGCTCCAGGAACATGAAGAGCTGCAAACCATTATATTAGGTCACGGAATTACCTAATATAAATGCTATTGGTATTTGGCATATCAAATACGACACGAGCAGCTTCTGCCAGGCTTGCCGTGTGGGTGGCATACTCTTGTAGTCACTTCTAAATAAAGCAATTATAGATGAACCACGCGGCTGCTAGCGGCCACGCAAGCTGGGCTGTGATAATCTGGTTTGCTGGGTGGAGTTTTGATGAGAAAGAAGTCCAGATGTGGAAAATGGCAGGCCCCATGGAGTAGGGGGTGGGGGGGTCATCTGGCTTTGTTGTGAGGCTCTGCTGGGGTGGCAGGCCAGGGCTTGAACCCCGCCATGCCTCCCAGGTGCCTCATGAGCAGCTGGGCACAGGGAGAGAAAGTAGCAGCTCTGCCCCATGTCTGAGAGTCTCAGACATGTATTAAATTATAATTAATTTTAAAAACATTCATAAACTCTTAATAGCAGAAAATAGAAAACAGAAGTAAACTATAATTGTATTTTGATTGACTTATCTCTTTTCTTAAGGCTATCTTATTTTCTTTGGACTTAAATTAACTTTCCATTATTGGTTAAAAGATCTTCAAAGTTGAGATGAGAGAGATAGTGCTGCAAGTAAGGTACTTGCTTTTGTATACAGCCACCCTGGACACAATCCCCAGCACCCCAAATGGTCCTTTGTGTCACAGCAGGTGCAATTCCCAAACCCAGAGCCAGGACTAAGCATTAAGTAAAGACGGTCCTCAAAACAAAACAAAAACATGTCTAGTTATCAAAACAGCTTAGATGTTGGAAGAAGGTAGTTTCACATCATTGCTGCCCATCTCACTATGCTACTAATGATTTATTTATATATTGGCATTATACTGTATTCCATATTAACTCAGCAAGTTCTAGAGAGATGTTTTATATGATTGATATAATTTCTTGACTTCCTTATAAATATAATAATTATAAGAACATTTTAATTCTTCGTTTTATGAAGAGTTGGGTTTTACCAACCCTATGCTTTAATAGAAGAATAAAATTTAACTTGAGAATTCAAGTATATACTTAAAAGTATTTTGCTTTAATCCTTCATGCTTGGCTTCTGATGCTTCTGACTCAGATATGATTACTTCACACTCAGATGATAAAAAGCAATTTTCAGCTAAGTGCTTAAATCCAGTAGTCTGCTTTCTCATCTGGACCTCCAGGGCTCTACTTCTATATCCCATCATGTAGTGTGTCTCCACAATTCTCTGCCTTTCTTGGAGGAACAAACACATCCTTGGAGATTTTCCATGGTTTTTCATTTTAGTCATAATATTAAGCCCAAATCTCTAAACATTTTTTGCTTGCGCCACTTTACAAGTCATTGCATTTCCTATGCTACAATGAAAGTAGTAAGGGGAAAAAAATCGTATTAGTTCTTTAAAGTTAACTTCTGCCACATTTGATGTGCTTACTATTTAATCAATCTAACAAAGAACTCTGAAGTATTAATTGCTGATCAGTTTGTAATAGTAAGATAGGATAAAAATAGAGTTGGATGAAATGACTGTGACCAATTCCACACATCCAATATGGGAAGAAACAAAATAGGCACAGGTGTTTCTGCAGAGACGAGACAAATCTTATTGGAACAAAAAGAAATTAGAGGAAAAGAAGGAATTAGTCATGACCATGCGTTGTTCACTTTTGAATCTAGATTGTCCTTGTGAGAGAAGTTGTTACTCACATAAAGAGCTATGTTTAGGCATTATGGACAGTCTATTTTTGCGCTTTCTACAAATTGTATTTTTAGAGACATTATAACAAGAAAACAGAATGCTACCATATATATTCTACAAAGAAATGTGAAAGTCACAAGGAACATTTTAGAATATATTTAAAAACAAGGCAAGTTAAAAGAAACATTTAAGGAAAATGTAATCAAAAGATAAAACAAGACAATGTCAGTAACATTTAAAATTATGACTCAATAAATTTGATAAAATATGTTAAATATGTTAGTAACAAACTAAATATTGAAGTCAAAATCTGTGGGGAAAATGTAGGATTCTCTTCTCTTGAGTTTAATGCATGCTTTTTATTCTGTGCAGAAATAAAAAATTACAGCTATATAATTGGGGAATCAACCAATATCACAAAGATAAAAAAATAGAATTTTAATTAAAAACTAAATATAATACTTGTTTCCAATTATTAAAACTGTACATTTATATCACTTGAAATCTGAAAATTAAAAGATACTCAACACAGTCACATGTTTGGGGGCCAAAGGAAAACATCAACTAAAAACACAATATAGGAAAAAAATTTCCAATTATTATATTTAAACATACATTTAATTTTGGGATTTTATTAACTAATGTTGAAAGTGTTAGAGTTCTAATATTCATATTGCAAACAAAAATGAATCAATTCATTTTAGCATTGCTATAGTTATCATAATAAGTTCTGATAAGGCCATAATAAATTCTGCTTTATTAGTATATAAAAGTCTTCATTTTTGAACAGTTGCTACTTAGTTTTTGGTGATGTTTTGTCTAGAATACATTCACTTCTAAGTCTCTAAAACTAAATCAGCACTCAACTTGAAGATTAAGTGGCCACAAACCACCAAATTAATCCAATATATCGTAAAGTTTCCTCTTTTACACATTTCCCCAGGAGAAACAAACATTATTATAATAAAAAAGCATTCTAGGAAAAGATTAAACCTTTAAAAATAATAAATTATGGAGCGCACCATTTCACTTCAGTGCATTTTTTTTTGAAACCTAGCAAAACTGCTATTTTTGTAAAATAATAGGTTGGTATTAGAGTAGCTTCTCTTGAAATAAGTTCTATTTTGTGACATTCTCAGTTCAATATTTAGTTCAAAATCTGCAGACCTTCTTGGTGTTGATAAATCCCAGAAACTGGTACCATGTTTGCCAATTTTTAAATATGCAAAATATTTAAAAACCAGGAAGTATTATGTCTTCCTAAACCACATGCAAAAAATCATTTCGAAAAGGATTAAAGAATAAAAAATAAGACCTGAAACTAAACTGGGATAACAAATAAGTACAACATGTCTTCAAACTTGTCCTCTAAGAGAATCCATTGAATAGAACATTTATTTCAAGGGACAAAAAGGCATTCTTCATTTCATGACAAGGTTTCTTGGAAATAAGTCAGAATTATAAGACAAGGTTAAAAAAACTTGAAGATGAATGTTTTGCTGCACCAGTAACCTTACTTTGGGACAAGAACCTTTCTCTTGTTCCTTACATATCAGACTACCCTCACATCACAGAGACAAAAGATCAAATGACATTTCTACTTATCTCAGAAGTTTCTTTTTTTTAATGTTGTGCTATTTGGTTTTTACTTCAGTAACTGGCTAATAAATTGAGATAGTAAAAACCAAGACCATGGTAAAAACAATGCAAAAGATCAGTACCTAAATACAGAAGTTGGGAGTGGAGAAAATGACACCTTTTCTTTTAGAAAATTGTGTCACTATCTCTACCTTTGTTGATCTAGTTACAGAGGCTTTAAAAATAACATAGCAAGCGCCAGAGCGATAGCCCAGTGGGTAGGTTATTTGCCTTGCACGCTGCCGGCCCATGCCGGCCGGAGTTCGATCCCCGGCATTACATATGGTCCCCTGAGCACCGCCAGGAGTAATTCCTGAGTGCAGAGCCAGGAGAAACCTCCTGAGCATTGCCTGTGTGACCCAAAAAGAAAAAAAAAAAAATAACTTAGCAATACACGGCTGGGGGAAAAAGAAAAAAATAGTAGACACACTGATCTTGGCCTCCTGGGAAGATTGTTTTCTCTATTCCCTGCAATGTTATCAGGAGAGTTTAGTCACTTACCTGAAGATGTAGATCAAATGCCTTGTTCTATCCATGAAAATTTGGTTTACTGGATTGACTGGCGGTAGAAAGATGCTTCGTTTAGCTTCTGATTTCAAGGACCTATCCATAAGTCTGCTGACATCTTGAAATACTGGCAGGGCTATGAATGAATACTGATGATCTCATAAAATATTCAAAAATCTGCCTCAGTGATTATGCACTCCTCATTTCACATGACCACATTTCACATGTGTATCTAGATGTCACAGATTCTGCAACTTTTGTATGACTATTGTTCTTTTCCTATATGCCAAATTTTGTTCGTCTTTTATTGGAGGTAACATTTGTTTTCAAGGCTTTGAATGTTTAAATGTTTCTGGAGTACAATATTACCACACCACACCCACTAGCAAAGTGCCAATGTCCCTTAGGCCAAGGCTAATTTTGATTGTGATACTACGCTTTTTCCTCCAGATTATCTTTGATGTTTTATGCTAATAATTTATTCCAGCCGTAAATTGAAATTGTCCTCACCAAAAGAGAAATAGTGTTTTTCAAAATACCTTTCCACTGTGCCCTTGGCAGGCCTAGGTGAAAAGCCATCTGGAAGAGCCATTTAATTATTGGAACTGCTGAGGAAGGCTCAGCAGGGTCCTGCAAAGCAGCGTAGATGATACTCCTCTGTATTGAATTCATATAGGGTCCCTAAGCAGGAACTCTGGGAAGGGCAAGGTCTGACCAACTTGATCCTTCAAGGCTGCTCTCTGGCTACTTCCACTGCTGTCTCTTTCCAGTTCATACAAACCTTCTAACTGCTTAGAGATATCTGGATTTGCAAGAGACTGATGGCTCAGATTTTGTGCTTTGACTGTTAGAATGTTGTCATTTAATTCTTTCTCTTTGAGAAATTTATCTCACTTATATTTGTCTCATATTTATCAGGCAGAAAATCACTTGAAAGCAGAGCTGGAGAGATAGTCAACAACAGGGCACTTGCCTTGCATGCAAATAACCCAGATTTAATTCTTAGCACAACATATGGTCTCGTGAGCACTGTCAGGGTTATCCCTGAGCATAGATAGCCAGAAATAATCCCTGAGACTGCCAAGTGAAGTCACAAAACAAACAAAATGTGACCTGGAAGCTTAGCAGATATTTAACTTGAGTTGTCTAAAGCAATTTCTGTCAGAGTCCTGCTAGAGACGAAATAGCTAACTTTTGTTCAGTGAACATATATTTATGTACCATTCTCTCAACAAATAAGAACAAGAATGTGACCTATCTGGGTTATATCAGCCTAGTTGCTGTAGAAACTCTTTATTATAGAGTTGCACATTTTAATGTTATGTTCCAAACAGAAAATAACCAGATGAACAAAAAAAAAAAATCTCTGAATTTTTTAACAAAAATAAATACTTCCAGATAAAGAAACATAGTCGCTCATGAAAAAAGAGAAGGCCCATATATTTTAACTCACAGAAAGCCCAAAAATAAATAAATAAATAGAATTGTATAAACTAAATGTATACTACATTTTATTTCACTCTACATATTTAAATTATGTATTGACTAAATCATTTATATAGTTTATACAGCTTTATTGATAAAAAATCAGATATTTCAATGTACATTACCATAAGTATTAAAATTGCTAGAAATAATTTTGAATAATTTGCTGAAACTATATGCTCATGTTTATTTCTATGTGTTTAGTTCTATTACAGTAAGCATGAAGTCAAGCATTATTCTGAAGAAAAATAATCAGATTTAGAGTTGAAATGACTTGTCATTTCAAGATAGCAAGACTAAATAAGAGAAACCCTATCATTTACTTATCTTCAAATATAGTTTTTTTTAAAAAATGGTATTCAATAGTAACAAATACTTTTAAGCATTAGACTCAAAACAGAAGACATGATTAACTATTTGGTGGTAATATTTATTTTTAATTTAAGGAACCATAATTTACAATACTTTTAATGATAGGGCTTCAAGCATACACAGTTCCAACATGACTTCCACCACCAGAGACACCCTGCTTCTCAATCCCCTCACTCATTCTGCCATGACATATGAACATATGATTTTAAAATAAATCTTACCACAGGTATGTAATGTGGCTCAAGGTAAAGTATTTGTCTTAGATGTGTGAAAATCTGGTTTTGAATTCCATCACTGCATATTCTTCAGGCACCATAAGCGATGATCTATAGCATCAAATTGGGAATGATTGCTGAATACTATGTGATATGTACACTCTCAAAAAAAAAGAAACAGAAAACCAACCAGGTGGCAAAAAAATATGACGTCAATTACTCTCACTTTTCACATTTTGATAAAATTTTTATTAGTTATATAGATTAAACAGAATTTAAATGAAAACTTTATTAACTATTTTGTTTAATTATTAAATAGAATCAATAAAATACATTATACTTGTATTGACTCCAGAGCATCAAAATCATTATGATCGTGATTGTTTCCTTTTCATCAAATTTCAAAAAATTCATGGTTTTTAAAAGCAACTGATGTTTGAAATGGTACTATTTTAGAAAAGAAAATAATTTTCATATTATCATGTACATTCTTTATATTATGTATATTAAAGGAATCGCACTATGCTGAAAGGAAAGTTCTTTTAATATATGTTTGGTAAAAGCAACATGGAGATGATGTTTTCTCACACCACATACCAATATTGATAAGCATATTTGCAATACATACTCAGCTACAGATGAGTAATTCCTGTTGAGATAGGTGAAAATTCCTTCCTAGGAAAAAATCTACCTTTGTTCATTTTTTTATTTTGCTGAAATTTTTAACAGATTTTTGAAAGTATCTTTCTGATACTTGCATTTAAACTTTACTGATTTTACTCCTTTTTCTTCTTAAATACAAATTTTGCTGGATATAAAACTATTTAATATTTGACTTCATGATGATTTAAATGTAACCTCACCAAATATTTCATAGTATATGTACATTTTAATTTATTTAGCTAAGAGTGTTTTGGTTTGGGGCTGGAGATATAATGCAGAGAGTAAGGCACTGATCACACTTGTGGCCAACCCGGTTAAACTGCCAGCACCCCATATGGTTCCCTGAGCTTAACCACATCTCATCCCTGAGTTCAGTGCCAACAGAAAGCTCTGAACACCTCTGGGTATGCCCTTCTAAAACAAACTACGAAGTATTAACGTTTGGCTAATAGCTTACTTTTAATTTTTTTCTTTATATTGTGACTTTAGCTCATGAAATAATACAATTTTTTTGCTTTCATAAAATGAGAATCACTATTAACCATGCTCTAAAAACTATCAATAAACATTTGCATAGTGTTGAAAATATCAAATAGTTGTCTTTGCCTTAGAAAGTAGAATCTAAGTATTATGAAAAAGAGATAGGGCGGGGAAAAAATCTAATCTATTTCTGCTATGTGTCATTCGCTTTCCTAGCTGTACAGCTAGTATTAGTACCAAGAGCAGGTCCACGGAAAAAAGAAAAATGATTTATTTTATTAATCGTCCTTCCATGTGCTCTCTCAGGCTACCCGTTATAGCACATCTATCTCTGCTGGGTTCTGCACTTGTATTTTTTTCACATGCTATGGGAACGTACGTTTTCTATAGCATACTTCCAGGGTCTAAGAAGTCAGCAAGTGAATTTGCTTAATTCATTAGATTTTAGTAAAGGTCATTTGGAAAACTGCTCTCATGAATTATGCATAAATAAGCAATGCACTTTAATTTTAACTTGGTTTCATAGAGATAGAGTCAACATATTTAATATTTATTAACAACTAAAGATTTCAGCAACCTTAAAGATTGTATAACTCTAGGTCTTGCATAGGGAACACATCTATGATATTCTATATAATTCCACTCAGTCTTTCTGCCGTCACAAAAACAGGCCTATTTGTGAATGTGCAAACTATCATAGATGCATCTAAAGTTGCAAATACTTAGCAAAATGAATTGCAACTTGGTACTTCCTAAAGCTAAAGACCATTAAATCCATCTCTATAACTTCACCACCTAGCATAATACCTAAGGCAGAATAGGTGCTCAGTACACATTTTTAATAAATGCTTAAATTAATGTACAAATGAGCAAATGTAAAATGGATAGACACTATACCCAACAGGAGTGGAAAGCATGCCTGTACTATCTAACATATCCAATAATTTACATTACTAAAAACTATGATTTACCAACAGCTAATATAAATTTAAGCTTATTATTTTTTTTTTTTTTTGGGTGACATTCGGTGATGCTCAGGGGTTACTGCTGGCTCTACACTCAGGAATCACTCCTGGCGGTGCTCGGGGCATAAGTCATATACCTTAAAATTTAAATGACTCCTCAAATTTTATATTTCATTTGAAGATATCATTAGAATGAAATACTCAATTATCCTAAATCAGACCTAAAAAATATTTTGCCAATTTTCACTCATGTTGCAATGATTACAACTCTAAGAAATCAACATTTTCACAAATATACTTATCATAAATTTAAATATTTAAAATACACACTAAATAATGCATAAGCATTATAACTGTTCTTTCAGTACTTAGAGAACAATTAGAATATTAATTTTGCTCATACAGTAAAAGGATTAAATGTTATAACAATTGTAAATCAAAGCCTAATTGCTATCGTTCTACAGATAAAGAAAAACAATGTATGGGTGATGCATTCCTCTGCAATATACAAGTAACTAGTGGAGTTCAATATATTCCCAATTATTCAGAATCCCAAAACAGCATGTTCTTAACTGAAAGATACTTGTGCTGTAGTAGTGTTCTTAAAAATTATTATTTAAAATAAATTTAATTTAGAGAGGACATATTAAGAGTCAAATTCAGAAGGTTTCAATATTTTAGATATAAGAGCTTTACTGTAGGTATACAGAACATTTACATTCAAATTGTGCCATTTAAAATTTCAACAATTTTTCATTCAAAATGCTTATTGACAACTATTTTAACTTAAATGCTGAGTATAGAAATGAGTTTAAAAGTCTTTGCTTACAAGAATTCAAGTTTAGTGAAATGGAAAGATTGTAAATAGATATATCACAGAACAAAGTCATAAATGGTAAAGGTTATGAACATATTAGAGGAACCAAGGATAAACTGTAATATTTTAAAATATAAAGATACCTGTGCTTCACCAAACTGAGAAGATAAGGGCAAAGTACAGTAGATGGTCCAAGATTTCTACCCGCAACTAAAGGGAGTTAGTTATCAGCTATAAAATTAGAAGGAAAAATCCACAAAAGGTTCCTTTTAGTTTAGACCAAAAATTTAGTTCAATGGTTTTCCAAAATTATCCACATATTTTCAGGCCTTAAACGGCAGAAGGCAACAAGGGGAAAAATTCACGGCTGTCCTAGGCTGCCAAATGAAGAAGGTCTAAAATGACTGTCTGTACTTTCAATGCCGACTGGCTCGGAAGCATATATTGAGGGATCTGATGCTCAAGCAAGAAAGATGAGACATTGGTCTGCGTGGGGAGGCGCGTGCTGCTGTATTTGAGGAGAAGAATTGTTCCTGGAACATGTGATGAAGAGGCGGGTGTGCGTGGTGTCCTCACGTGGTGTGTTCTGGCTCGGGGTGTGGCCCCGATCTTGGAGAAATAGAAGGGAGTCTATGCTGGGGTTTAATCAGAGGCAAGGTGGGGGCCTAGAAGGGAGGGTGAGAGATTTGAGTCCGCCACCAGCTGGGGGTTCAAGGCGGCGGTGGTCGGGTACTGATTGACTCTTACGAATTTCTCCCTCGCGGCCGTAGGAAATTCTTGAGGAGAGAAAGGCTGCAAAGTAAGAAGAGAGACGAAGTGTGGAAGATTGCGAAGTCATGAAAGCGGAGAGAGGGTCAGTACGGGGCGGGTCAACTAAAGTGGAGAAGAGAAAGCGAAAAAGAAGAAGAAAGAAGATGAGGCGGGGCGCGCTGTCTTTGGGGAAGAGATTATCCGGTGGGAGTCTGGGGATAGGGGGCTGTGGGTACGGAGGGGGGGTGGGGGTTGGTGTTGAGGTGGAGGAGCTGGGTGTTAACTTCGGGCGGTAAAAGAAGGATCATTGTCAAAGAGGGGTCGAAAGTGTCCCCAAAACTTCAGCCCCGGATGAGAATAAGAAGGGAAGGAAAGGGAGGAAGATAGATGGTCGGTCCCGATGGTTTAACACAACATTAGCCAAGCGGATGCTGGCTGACTTGCAGAAGGGAAGGTAGGCTACACTGCTGAGAAAACTATGTTCATGAAATGAACAGTTCCAGGGCCCCATTCACTTCAATGGAACAAACATCGAATGCAGATATGTGTACCTAGGTCAGAAGTCAACATATGAACGACTAAAACCTGAGTCAGGAGGAAGAGAGCGGCATGGTGTCAAAGGAAAGAAAAAGGCAAGAACCGCCCGGGCATCCAGCTCTAACACCCAGAGACAGCCCTGCGGAGAGAAGTATTCTGGTCTCCCAGAGAGGCACGAAAGAGCTATGTGTCCGCCCACAGGAGAGAAGCGAGTTCTGACCCGTGAAGGAGTGTGGCAAAAACTGGGTGGTTATGCATTTGGAGACAACCGCGGACTAGAGCGTACATGGATCACGGAGTCAGACACGTGGCTGCCCACTACAGAGGTAGATTCTGTTAAGACCTGAAGGAACGGTTTGAGGCTCTTCAATCTGAATCAACCAGATTGGGCTACAGCGTGATAGGGTCCAATGAGTTACGGCGCCTGCCGACATCGAGAAAACGGATTCATAGATCGGATTTTCAGGCTTTACAAGGATTCCGTACTCAATGAAACCTATTATACTCATGACTACATTTACCTTGAAAAACAGATAACTTAGAACAACAGAATGTAAAGATAGAAACACAAGTCGGAGTTTTGGAACACTTCCAATAGAAAGTTTCTGTCATCTTCAAGACTCAATATATTCTTAGTTCCATATATGAATTTCATCATAGACGAATGCCTAGTGCATTACCAACTCAGAAAGCTCACCAAAGCTTGAGTGTTCAGATTCTTCATTGAGTCAGTCATTTATTGTCCATGTGGTTGGATTCACATCAACAATCCCTACCTTTCTTTATGGAGAATTTTTCTCGCATTATGCATCATAGTCAAGTGCAGTCCAATTGCTTGACTGATCTTCTTATCGTAAGACTACTGGATTGTACATAATCACCATGAAAAATGTGTGCAATAAATTATTATGTGTGGTTCCATCAGAATGAAGACACACTACTATCACCTGAGAAATACCAAGTTTTAGGGAACTAAAAGTGAAAAAACTAAAATCTAAAACCTAAAAGTAACTTTAGTGCCTTCTAGAAGCTACATACATAGAAAAGGTCAATTTAATCGCTAAAACAATTATGTGTAATTTATAAATAACATATAAAATATTTTCCATTTTATATTCTTTATGATCCAATTTCTAAACATTTACAAATACAATCTTAAAATAACAATAAATTTCTACATTTAGGCAGTTAAATTTATATTCATTGAGCTATTCAATATCTTACAAATGTTCTTAAATCAAAATATTGCTGAAGAAAGTTAGAACATCAGTAATATCACAAGTGTCTTCTAAAGATTATTCAAACTGTAATTACATATAGCAACAAATGTACATAATTTCCTTTATAATCAAGAACTATGTAAAGTGTTATAAAAGACTCAGATGACATATCTACTTTTATTTTATTATTCTAATATAAAAAACAAAGTGTACATAGTCACAATGCATAAATAGTGCATTAATATTTTTCAAATAAAATGATGAAGGAACAAGATATAGAATAAAGGATTATATGGAGGTAAATGTGCAGATTCTCTTAAGCTTGAATCAGACATTGCTGGACATGTGGATTTTAGTAGAAGCATCATAAAGATTCTAGGGAGTATTTTTTGTGACTGATACAGCAAAGAAATATAGCAAATCTTTTTTAATTGTGTTATACCATCTTGAGATATATTGTGTTATACATTCTTTCTTCCTTTATGTTCTTTTTTTCTTCTACTTTTTTACTCTCTCTTATACATTTTGGCATGCAATATATACATTTACAGGTTATTATCTATACGCTTTTATATTAAATACTTAGTATATTATAGTGAATCTTACAGGAATAAAAATATATATGGAAATAGTGAATGAAGTTTTTATTGGGAACATTATTCTGACCTGTAGGAAATTGGGAGATCATTTTCTTGTATCAATGATTCACCCTAGAACTAACATATTGCCATTTATAAAACATTTCTGTTTCATGTCTAAATATAACTGTAACTTTCATAATTGTTTTTCTAATTTGTTTGAAAGATTGAATGGCACTTAAGTTACATTTTCAGCTATCTTACCTCATGGTTGATCTACTCATAAAGCATTTCATCTTTAGATGTAAGTATCTTGATCTTGATTGTCAGTTTAGATAGACGTTTAAAAAAACAGTTTAATTTGATACTATGATTTAGATTATTAAATCTTACACTTTTAATAGAAAAACAATCTCAAATACAAATTATTTGTAAAAATGTACAAATTAAAAAGAGAAAAATTTAATAAAAAATTAAAGAGTTGGGTTAACTAAATGTTAACTAAGATTTATAGTGCCATTTTATACTTAAATATTGTAAAATTTTAAGTTCGTTTAGCATGACATGACCCCTCTTGTACAACATAAATTGAATAGCCAAGCACACTAGTTGGCTCTTTCTTCTTCCCTGTTTTTCTTCATTATTAATCAGGAAGAGCAATAGGTAGTGTTTCTATGTGAAGAAAAGATATAGCTTTCTGCTGTGCATTCACGACAGCCTCTGACTTGTTTTCTCTCTCCCTTGTCTTTCTCAGGACATTAGAGCAGACCTATTTACTAAGGCCTTTCAGCTCAGATCAAATATAGCTGTCAAGGGATCGAACAAGCTGCATTATAACTTCTTTTCCCCCTGGGAACCAACCAAATTTCTAAATTAGTGTGTGGAAAATAGAAACTGACCAATGTGAAGTTGAATTTTCACAGAGGTAATGTAGCAACTGTGTACATGAGTGGGGTAACTCCAACCTATTTTTACTGGAGAAAAATCTACATCAGTAATGTCTCCCCTGTGTTTCTATCCTGCACTTCCAACATTTACAAGAACACCAGTGCTCGAGAAAATCCTGCTAGGAGCAGATTTGATAACAGAACTAGTGGTTCCCCTTGGTGGTCTAGCTCAGGTACAGAAGGGAGAACTTCATGCCTACCAGAGCCCTCATTGCCTTTGGATTTGCACCATGTTGACAGCTGAGATGCAGACTGCAGGTCTACCAGGATCACCATTGTCTATCTGGACACAAGACTTTGTCACTCTTCATCCCTGAATCACCCAGAACTCAGTGAAGAGACAGGATCTGTTCATTTAGATCTCACCTTGTAGCGAGTTATAAGGAGCTTGACTCTGGAGGGAGAGGAGGAGGTGAATGGAGATGGTCTTCAGACATGTGGAGAAGAGTCCCTATCAGCAACTTCAGAAGATCACACAGCCAGCATGAGCCTTCCAGAACAGACGGATGAACTGCTAACTGTAGTGCTTCTTCTGACCCTCACTAGCACACTTCTGGCAGTCATGTTCTCCTGCTGCCCTGAAGGACAACAAGCAGACAGGAGGAACTCATGTTTCAAAAAAACTCTGGAAGTTCCTGCAACAACTGCCATAGGAGCAGATACTACCGTTGAAGGCACTGCACAATGAGATGAAGAGCATTGTGCTATGGACTGGAAACACACATAGGTTACATGTTTTGTCATGCCCAAGTCTGCCGGACCTCCCGGGCTATCCAGATGGGTAACAGGGAACAAACCTATTACTCTCCATATATGATATTCCTCTACCGTGTCCCAGCCATCATGACCCTGATCTTCCTCTGGCCACAAGAACAGGAGCACTCTCGAGGGCAGTGAGGTTTGATTTATCATCAAGGACCCTGCCAAGAAAAGTAGTCTAGTTGATGCAGACAACAAAATTCTTGTGAAATTGTATCCCTGTCCTTTGTGTCTGCCTCTTAGAGAAAAAGGACAGCACAAGAGTCATAAAGCTTCTTTCAGTCTCCGGACTAGATGTTTAGAAAATTTGCAGCTTGCCTATCAAGTGACTTTTCCTGGACAAGAGCCTATTATAACAAAGGGGAAAAATTTCTCAATTGACATCTCCCTGGCCCAGAGTCTAACAGAAAGGTGACTGGTCTGTATTCTAGAGACATACAATCTGGACCCCAGCTCAGAAGCTGCCATGCTCCAACAGCATTGCCAGGCTAGCAGACTGTGACTATGGCCGCTGGAGTTAAGGATACTTTACAGGTTCAGATCCAGGGAAACCAGATCTACGACTTTGGCCAGTTGTTGCACAAAGAATATCAACTCACTGGAAAACACATCAAAAGCCTGAAAAAGGCCCCCAGATTCTGCAGGAAGAAGTGGAACACACAGCGGACACTATGGAAGCCAAGTACTATGATCTTATGAGAATTTTACCAAAAAATAATTATATACATATTATACCATTTATATATTATAACAATTCTTTATATATACTTAAATATATCACAATACATATTATTCTTATCTAAAAATAAAGACATGGCTTTTTCATCAGTAGACTAAATTTATAATAACTATTAATATTTATATTTAGCAGTCTATTCATTTTTAAATTATTTCTTGCTGTCTAACAAGAATTTATGGATAAACTTCATGGATAATAGTTGAGAATGATAAATAAACAAATATTGGAAAGTTACCTACAAGCCTATATTCAAATAAAAACAAATAAATAATCTGCATATATAACTTATTTGAGCCTACATGACTACATAAATAAGTCATTGTTTTAGAGATATTATAGTGATCAAGTGATAACTTTAGTTACCCATTAACTAATAAATCATAGAGTCAATGTTGTATGATATTTTATAAAATTATTAATGCCAGTGTTGTACAAAGCACATTAAATTAATTTGGCTGTAGTCCTGTCATTATAGATATACCTAGATTTTTTTTTTTTTGCCTTTTTTGGGTCATACCCGGCAATGCTCAGGGACTACTCCTGGCTCTGCACTCAGGAATTACTCCTGGTGGTGCTCGGGGGACCATATGGGATGTCAGGGATCGAACCCAGGCCAGCAGAGGCCGGCTGCATGCAAAGCAATCGCCCCTACCCGCTGGGCTATCGCTCCAGCCGATACCTAGATTTTTTTAAAACAGCAAGATCAAACTAAGTATTAATTAAATGGCATGATAGGGAATAGAGAGTCAAAAATCAATTTGGATTTCCATTTTATTTTGTTATTTTTTTGTTTGTTGTTTTTATTGCCACATTCAGCTGTGTTCAGGGCTTACTCCTACTCTGAGCTCAAAGATCATCCCTAGTGATAGTTCAGGAGAGCAGATGAGGTGCTGGGTATCGAACCCTGGTAGCCATGTGCAGGAAAATGCGCTGCTTACTGTACTGTCATTCTGATGCCCCAGTCTGAATTTGACTGAAGTACTGTCTTTAGTATCTATACTATCTTTGGGGCCACACCTGGCAGTGCTCTGGAGCTACTCTGACACATTCCTGTGGGACATTCTTGGCAGTGCTTGACCTTTGCCACTCTCTCATATGTGAGGCATGCATTCAGCAATCTCCTTTGCCCACCTATGAAATTCTTGGTAGAGGTTGAGGAAAAAGCCCTAATACAAGGTGTTGAAGAAACCTGGATTCCAGTCTTAGCAGTCCTCAGCCAGTTAGAATATCAGTTCATTGCAAGGGCAAAAGAATGTGATGTTTCTCAGATATGCCGGTTCAGGCAATGTCAGGATCACACTGGAGACTTAGAGGCCTACAGAGCTATATCCAGCAATGGATCCATAACTGGTGATATTCCAGGACCTCCAACGGTCCAGACACCCAGTGATACTTGGAAGATCACATGATGCTGGTGTTGGGGACCAGGCCTGCTTCAGGCATATGCAAAGCATGTGCCCTAACCACCAGAGTATTATCTCTTTGGCCCACATCTTCCTAATTGTAAGCAAGTTGTTTGTGTCTATGAACCTCAGATTTCAAAGCATTCTTCCTTAGATATACCTTCACAAGACATTAGTATAATCATTAGGTAAAGAATTAATTTTGCTGTGTCTTCAATAAAAGACAGTCATTATTATAAATTTATATGACAAATCAGTCCTCTGAAAAACCAAAGATAGTCAATGTTATTGTCTCAATTTCAGTAATATAGACTCTGAAGCTAAAAAAATCAAAATTCTGGGGCTGGAGCAATAGCCCAGTGGGTAGAGTGTTTGTTTTGCACGCGGCAGCACTGTGCTGGCCTGGGTTTGATCCCGGCATCCCATATGGTCCCCTGAGCACCGCCAGGAGTAATTCCTGAGTGCAGAGCCAGGAGAAACCCCTGAGCATTGCTGAGTGTGAACCAAAAAAGCAAATAATAATAATAATAATAATAATAAATCAAAATTCTTACTTAATATCATATTCTTGGGGGCTGGAATGATATTTCAGTGTGTAGGGTGTATTACCTTGCACAGAGTTGACTCCAGGTTTGATCCCCAACATTCCAGTCATCTCCCGAGCACCACCAGGAGCTGTTCCTGAGTACAGAGCCAATAGTAACTTCTGAGCATTGCCAGGTATGAGCCAAAGGGAAAAAAAAAGACATTTAGGGGCCAGAGCAATAGCCCAGCTGGTAGGGCATTTGCTTTGCACACGGCTGGCCCATGCCGGCCACATGCATCCCATATGGTCCCCCGAGCACCGCCGGGAGTAATTCCTGAGTGCAGTTCCAGGAGAAACCCCTGAGCATTGCCGGGTGTGACCAAAAAAAAAAAAAAAAAAAAAAAAGACATTCCTGATAATTTGGTGTGATTTGGATGCTAATATAAATGTGTACAAATTCCAACATCTTTTTTATAATTTTATTGCACAAACTCACATTTGAAACATGGACATATGGGAATCTAGATAAATTAAAAAGAAAAATGATACCTATTAATGTTGTGGTTCTTTCTGTGCATTAAAGTCATTAAAGGTTAAACCAATACATGAATTACTGATGGGAAACTATGCTTTTCCATTCTGCTATTGTATTTCTCACATATCACTTAATGTATAAGAGAAGATAATGGAAACTTACAGTGTAAGAACAATCTGATAAAGGATAATCTTTGATATCTGTCTTAATGGATCACTAGCTATCTGACAATCAAATTTAAGTAGTTACTACTGAAGACATGTGAAATATCTTTCTAGCCAAAAGCATTTAGTCTGTGATGTGTCTCCATGAGTACTTCCTCAATAAAATTATCAGCATTCTCAGAGCTCTGTAGAAATTGCTGAACTTATTCTACATTTTATGTGAAACACATAGGACTAGGAATAATTAAAAAAGGAACTGATGCAGTATAACTGTAAACATAGAGATATAGTGATGGAATCAAGTTCAATAAAGGAATTATGCATATATTAATTACAGAATTTTAAAGATGTTGATATTATTCACTGACAATGATTGAACTTTAAATAGGGTATGGTAAAAAACTGGACAATCAAATGCAAATATATAATTTATTAAATGCTCATATCTCACCTTTTATAAAAAACTAATTGTAAGAGAATCATTGCTGCAAATGTAATTTCTAAAATTATGGATAATTTAAAGAAAATGCAGAAGTATGGAAGTAAACTTTAGCATACAAAAGAGTGCATATTCATGATGGCCTCTAAGTGTATGCAGTGCAACCCACAATGTGTAAGAGAAGGAAAAGAGAGAGGGAGAGAGAAAAGAGATAAAGAACCTGCCATTTAGGCAGGCTATGGGAGGGGGAGGTAATTGGGGACATTGGTGGTGGGAAATGGGGACTGGTGGAGGGCGGGTGCTGGAACACTATGTGACCAAAACCTCTAAACATGAACAATGTTGTAATTGTATATCTCACGGTGGTATAATAAATATTTAATAAAAAAGAGTGCATATATATAGTACCATTAACACAGTTAATACAAAGTAGACAATTGCCACCATATTTATTCACCTATCTGTCATGCTATACTAACAGAATCTTCAAGGAGTTACATAACAAGCAGTTGATATTCATGGAAATCCCAGTCCCTACAGCTGAAAACTCTGGAGAGCTCTCAGGAAACTGGCAAACTGAGTGCCCCGTGCAGACAACTTGGCAGCCATGCCCACCTCCCACAACTGCCACCATGTCAATTGATTTTCCCAGACTATAGATCCTGAAGTCTAGATTGTTATGCAAAAGCTGTGCGACATCTCTTAATTTCTCAATTTTGACATTCCAGTAGGAGCTCACCAAATTAGATGGGAAAGTAACAGAGGAGCCAACTAAACTCAATAAATATAAACAATAATAAAAGGCTCAGCTAACAACAAAGAGCTTAGTAAACTTTTAGACAATGATTTAACAACTTTATGATCAGATACGATATTCGCTAAAACATTATTTTTATACAAATTGATTTTTTTTTGCTTTTTGAGTCACACTGACAATGCTCAGGGGTTACTCCTGGCTCTTTGCTCAGGAACTACTCCTGGCGGTGCTCAGGGGACCATATGGGGTGCCAGGGATCGAACCCAGGTCAGCCACGTGCAAGGCAAATGCCCTACCCACTGTGCTGTCTCTCCAGCCCTACTTATTGATTTTAATATTGGTACTTTGTCATCTAATCAATTTTATTATAGAATTTTATCAACAGTTCTAGCTTTTATCTACGTTAAAATAGGTAATATATTTTTATAAAAAATGCACTTCATTAAAATTACAAATGCACATGTCCCTGTTAATAAAATAATTTTAAATGAAAAAATTAAGATAAATTGTGGAGAAATTTGTATCCACAATTTTAAGACAACTCTTAAAACTCAATAAGATGGAATCAGGACTAAAAAACTAAGCCACATTTATAAAATAAATCATAGATCAGGTTGAAACATCCCTTATTTGCAGTTGTAAATGTCTGTATATTTGCATTACAAAATTCACTTTAAAATTTTTTATTGCTCAGGGAAAATGTTGTAAAAAAATACTTTCCCCATACACTATTATTAGAAGCGACCAACTTTCATCCTTAACTCAAGAAATGCACCCTTCCAGATTTATTGACTCAAAATGGCCATTTGTGAGCGAGAGTGATAAAATATGGTAAAGCATGTGCTTGGCATGTGGCTGAACTAGATTCAATTCCTGGCTCCCTATACAGTCCAGTGTACCCACCAAGAGTGATCCCTGAGTGCAGAGGCAAGAATAATCACTAGCACAGATAGGTGTGGCACAAAAGTAAGCAAATAAATAAAACATTATTTTATTTGCTTCTGTCTTCTCTAACACTAAGAGACACTAGGGTCACTTAGTGACAAAATTCCTATAGTCATATGAACAAAGTATCTTTTTATTTACTAAAAGCTTTAGTAGTTCTCTTTTAAATTGTGACTTTATTTCTACACATGGATTTTTCCCTCTATAAATAATTTTAATTAGTTTTCTTAGGGTCCAATGGAAATGTTACTGGCACCCTCTCGAGCAAATCGATGTATAAGGGGATTCAAGTGATCAAGTGACCAATTAGTTTTCTATTAAAGAGATGGTCATACAATTAGACCTACCCTAATATACATGCTAAGTTTGTATTTATTTTCATGCCATGCCCAGCAGTGCTCAGGTCTTACTCCAATTGGGGTAGAGAGACCCTATGGGGTGTCGGTGATCAAACTAGGGCCAGTTCCATGAAGGTAAGCACCCTAGCCTTTGTATTTAATGAAAAAGGAAAACCTGACACATATAACCTTTACAAAGTTTCTACTTATTAACTTTCTGCTTATCTTAAGTTTCTACTTATCATCATCATTTTGTTGTAGTTTTCCTTTAACGTCTCACTGTGAATGATGCAAGCATTATCTACATTATTTTCTTACAGCTCTTGTTCCATATATATATATATATATATACATATATATATCCTTCAAATTATGTTCTTTAACACAAAAATTAATATACCTCCAATCTATCATTCACTAAAATTCCAATTTAGCGTTTAATTCTTATTCTCAAATATGCCTTTGTGCTTTCTACTTTTATTTGATTAGTTTTTGTTTATTTGCTTGATTTCAGTGACATATCTGGTAAGGCTCAGGGCTTACTTTTGCCATTGCTCTCAGGGATTACTCCTGGTAGGATACCAGAAACCAAACGTGGTGCCTGGGATCTAACCTGGTGGGCCATGTATAAGTTAAATGTTCTATCTGATGTACTATAAAGTTCCTTCCCGCAAAGAGACTTTTGTTATTTTCATTTGTTGAAATAGTCTTTCGTTAAATTATACCACATTGGTGTTAGTGTTCATTGAATTGTTCTCAGAAATTGTTCATTAGGAATTATGTTATTTTAATCCATACCTCTTTTAAATACTATGTTATGTCTATTAAATATTAATCACCATGTATATGTGAGACAAATATATGTGAAACATATTTGCTTTACATATATTTTGAGCATAGATTGCAAATATTAATATAATAACAAAGAAATACTCTGCTAAGAGTGGTAAACTATGTGAAGCCATTGATCTAAGAAAAGACAGAATATTTTTCTAATTAGAGGGCACGGAATGTATGAAATACATTAGGAAATTTGAAAACATCAAATATTCAATTTTGTAGCTTCAAATATAATATTTGTAAAGACATGCATAATATGTGCACTATCTTCAAAACATGTGTTGTCTTTTAAAAGTTAGAAATATTTTAATGAAAATTTTAGTACTTGGTTTTGACTTTAAGGATATTGCATTTTAATAAAGCATTGCTTTCCCAAACATTTGCTGCTAAGTAATACTTTTCTACTTTTACATAGATTTTAAATTAAAAATACAAATTATATAGACAGATTTTTTTTAGTTGAATATCATCTTATTAGGACTTAGCAATTAGCAAAATGTGACAATCAGTTGTTTTACTGTAGTTTCACCTTGTTGAGATTATAAAGCTTGATCTACCAGTACATGCTACATGCTGGTTGGACAGGAGCAAAAGTAGTTTCCAATACAAGAAACTAATGCAATTTAAAATCGTTTGTAGGTAAACTTTTTGTCACTTTATCAACCATAAACATCTCATACAAAATTTTTAGTATACTTGCAGATATGGTTAATTGAATGATTCATCATTAAGTTTTAAAAAGTTTAATCTTAACCTGACTCTTAATCTGCACTTTAGTGCTCTGTGTTTTGACTCTTAACTAAACTTCATTGTACTTAAATGATTACTTGGGTACTGCCCATGATTTATATGAATGAGGATAATCTTTTATAAGCACAGGAAGGATATTATCATTATTTTGCAAATTTGTTCCAATTGTCTTTCTAGATGATATTTTTGATCAAGTATTATATATGCTCTTTGGATACAGATACAATTTTTTTATATTCTGGTGTTCCATAATACTTATCTTGAGGGAATTTAGAGAGAAATTGCTGAGCACAAAATGGAACAGTTGTCTTTTGGCTGGTCTGACAATTGATACATCATCATAAGTTATGAAAAGAGTGATGGATATCAACACTGAAGAGATATTATTATATTAGCATTTTATGATGAAAAAGATTATAAACCAACAAAGAGCATTTTTATATTTAAAAGTACTTCAATGTCACTTGTATCACTTGTCTTCCCATTGTTCATCGATTTGCTCCAGCAGGCACCAGTAACATCTCCATATATCCTGTGGCATGCTAGTGTGGCACAAAGGCATCTGCTCGCTCCAGGAAGACAAAGAGCCTCAGACTATTCCTTCAGGTCATGGGAATGAGGTCTATAATTGTTACTGGCTTTTGCACTTGATCTTAGCCAAAAGGCCAAGAAACGATAATTATTACTGGTTTTGGCATATCAAATACGTCACAGGTAGCTTGCCATGCTATATTTTTAGGTAATAGTTCATTTATACAATGATACTAAAGAAACCCAATTAGTAAAGAAATATTTCTGTCACTTCCTTATGGGTTACTAATATAATGTCATGATTTTGGCATCATAATGAAGACTACTGTATTTATATGGTGGTTTTCTCAGCATTACAGAGAGCTAAAATATTAAGAAAAGAGTATAAATGAAATCTCTAAAGTAATAGATCTTTCATCTATTTTTCAAAAGCTGTGTTTATTAAAACTGAGGTTTATAAAACCCTGTAAAGCTTCACAAACTGTTATCACTTCACATCAATAGTATTTTGCTCTCAAAATCTTCAAGAAATTACAAAGTTATGAAGTGATTTTATAAGTATCTAATGAAAAACAAAATGTTTCCATCTAATCTAGTTATAATTTTCTATTTTATTAATGAAATGTATATAGAATAATTTTGTCAGATGTTGAAGGTTTACATGAATGGAGTGGGCTATTTACAAAGTGCAAAGTGAGTTTATGTAATTCCTTAGTAATATTGCCAAATGCAAATCATTAGATATAATTGGCTAGTTATCCTTTACCTCTGTCACTCTGAATAATGGTTGAGTATATCTAGTGATGTTTAAACGAAATTATTAGAAAATTGAAATACCATCTTGAAGAATTGAATTGCCACCTGCTTACAGTCTTTTAGCATCTGCATATTGCAGAGTAAAATTATTAAATTCTCATTAGACAAACACTTCAGAAGCACTATCAGCCATTTTAGAAAGATAAAAAATTAAAAAAAATAAAATAATATCCACATATATAAAAAGAACGATCTAGTTCTCTCCATATGCAGTAGTTTTGGTAAATTAAATGCTATTTAAACATAATTCCTCAGAGGTTACAGAAAATTTTGGAGTCGAAAAGCTCTAAAGTATATTTGATCAATTTTATTTCGTCACCAGGAGAAATTCTGTCAAACTGACATTAACTGAGTTTCTTTCAAAAGTGTAAAGAAATAACAGTTGAAAAATTAACAACCCAGACAAGTCTCCCAATTACTCAACATAAAAGTGGAATAACGGAAATACCCTCAAGAACACAAATACCAACATTCATAAATGATTTTTGTCTTTCAAAAATATGTGTTTTCATGTGTGGACCACCAAATAATCACCAAGGAAACAATTTGAGTAACTTTATCTTACATTAAAAACCAAGTTAAGGTACAACATGGAGGGGGACTGGTTTGGCGAAGGCTTATACCAACAATGAGTATATTAAATTTGTTCATTCATTTAAAATTATAAGCAATTAAAATACCATAAAGATAATCTGGACATTATCTTTAAATCTGGAATTTCTTTTTTTTTAATATTTTATTACACCGCCATGTGATATACAATTAAAAAGATGTTCATGTCTGGGCTTCCGTCATACAGTGTTCCAGCACCTATCCCTCCACCAGTGCCCATTTCCCAACACCAATGTCCCCACTTCCCTCCCCCTCCCCAGCCCGCCTCTATGGCATTTCTTTATGAATATAGTATAATTAATCTTAATGTTCCTTCCCATAAAGATTCAACTCAATAGGAGAAAAATTAATTAATATATTATTATAGTTGTATATCAATGTACGATTTTGAAAAATTGAAAACATTAAGGAAGCAATTATTTAATTTTTAATTTTAATTAATGATTTTTAAAATTTTATTATACCACAATGAGATATACAGTTACAAAGGTGATCATGATTGGGCTTCAGTCATGCAGTGTTCCAGCACCCATCCCTTTACCAGTACAGATTATCTATCACCAATGTCCCCAGATTCCCTTCCCCGTCTCCCAACCTGAGGTAAGGGTTCTTGGGTACTCAGTGGTGTAGAAATATTTATATGTATCTATCTAAACCACAGAGTAATGATGAAAGGCCTCAGACCAAAACTACAGTAGTAAAACTTAAAAATGTGCTTGTCAAGAAGGCAATCTGGGGTTTGTAATATAACTAGAAAATTATTCCTACTTTAAGGAAAATAAAAGTAAAATAATTAAAGAAAATATACTTGAGTTATCTACTATACCAGGATGCTCAGATCTTCTCTTGGTACCAGAGGCAGTTATAATGAAAGACAGTTGTGTAATTTTGTGGTGCAAGAGTGTTTAAGGTAGAGTTTAAAAAATGTAAAGTCTTGAGCAAGTGTAATTGAGTTAATTATAAAGAATAATAATATATGCCATTAGATTATATTAAGGGAAAGTTAGGAGTTTATATAAAGGAAATAGACAGCTCGTAATCCTTTAAAGTTTTGAAATTTGTGATGTAGGAATAGGTTTTTAATTAAGTAAAAATAATAGGCCAGATTATGTTTCATCAAAAAGGTGATATAATATGACTTCTAATTTTGAAAGATGAGTCTGAGATGGGAAAGACAGCACAACATGTAGATGACTTGTATTCCGCATGGGGAACCTGGGTTACATCCCTAGTACCTTAAATAGTCCCCAGAACACTGTCAAGAGTGATCCTTAAGTGCAGAGTCAAGAGTAAGCCCTGAGCACGGTGGGTGTGCACCCAAATATCCACACATAATCACTCTAATAGACCTTTTCTTTTTTATTTTAAATTCATTTTATTCTAATAGACCTTTTCAAACTTCGTATGATATTCATAAGTTCTGAACAAATTCAAATTAATGACACTTAATTCTAAAGCTTATAACGTCCCACCAATATTAAATGAGTTAAGTAATCTAAGAGCTTAACCTATGCCACTAGATAGAATCAGTTTGCACTTCAATTTCAACCTCTGTACCTAAAAATCAAATAAAAATTTTGAAACGCATGAGTTGGAAACAGCTCAGAGGTTAAGAGCTGTACCAGGCACATTTTCAACCCTTATTTGATCTCTGGGACCACATTGTCTACCAAGCATTCTAAGAACCACACTGGTCGCCCTGATGATAACTGCCCTACAAGGCTTGAGCGGCACCACATCGAGTGTCCCTGCCATTGAACTGAAAACTGTGGGAGCCAGCATCACTAGGAGTGACCACTGCACATCCAAGTCCCACTGGAATGTCTCCCTCATTTAAACAAAATAATTAGAGAACATGAAATGTATATATTTCACATCTCTCATATCACTTGTGTCACTTGTCTTCCATTTGTTCATTGATTTGCTTGAGAGCCTCCAGTAACATCTCCATACATCCTGTCACATGCTAGTGTAGCCCAAAGGCTTCTGCTCTCTCCAGGAACATGAAGAGTCTCGAATAATTCGTTCATGAGAACATATAATTCACAATGGCTAAGATATAATTCATGACAAAATTACTAACATAGCAAATATGACCATTAAATGAACAAATTTAGGATGATTACTCAAAGTTAAGGCCTTGAATTATTAGAGGTTTTGCGATAAAAGCATAAGTGTGCAATTTAATATAAATAAAAGCATGCTCATAGAAAAAATATAAAGAAAAATCAGGAGAAAATGAGAAACCTATAAGTTTCTCATTCTGCAAAAAAAGGAGCAAATCAGAAACCTATAAGTAATGAATATATGTATATTTGTCTTATTAATATTACGAGTACATAACCCAAAGCAAAGTAAGAAAGGAAAAGAAGAAAGGCAAATGAAGATAAGTTTCCAAAAATATCTAAAGTAGAATTAGAACTTCATTTGAATATAAATATCTTGAAGTGGAACAAGTAGAAAGAGATTCGTTTGAAGTACATCATAAAGCAACTCTTAAAACACAAGGATAAAATGAAGGACTTAAACGTAGCTAGAGAAAATTTCACTTCAAGTGAAAAATAATATAAAGAACTATAAATTCCTATGAAAAACATGAATGTGTTAATTTTCTAAACCTCTCAAAATTATATTTTTTACTCAGTGAGGGCATTCATTAACAATGAATCAAACATTTTCATAAAACCAAACTCTAGTAGAATCTGTTGCTAACAGAACTTGAAAAAGATATACTAAAGAATCTCTTTAGTCTGGAAAAAATACAAAATAAAAACAGATTTTTAGGAAGGAGTGGAATGGGTTAGAAATACCAATTTTAGGGGCCGGAGCCATAACACAGCAGGTAAGGTGTTTACCTTGCATGCGGCTGACCAGGGTTCCATCCATGGCATCCCATATGGTCCCACACACCGACGGGAGTAATTCCTGAGTGAAGAGCCAGGAGTAACCCGTGAGAATTGCCGGGTGTGACCCAAAAGAAAAAAAAGAAATGCCAATTTTATGTATAAGCATACTATAATTTCTCTAAATACCTACTGATGAAACATTAAGACTTTTATCATTGACCATTGAGTTGTTTCAGTATTTTTGGTATTATAAATTGTGCTGAAGTGAAATATAGAAGTGTTCTCTGGTTCATATGGTAGTTTTGTTTTTAGCTTTTTTTTAGAAATGTTCTCATTATTTTCCAATTATGTTCTACTTACCAGCTTACGTTCCTACAAAAAACTGAGCTAGGGTTCTCTTTTTCCACATCCTATCAGCAATTGTTACTGGCCTTTTTGTTTATGTAACATCTCACAGGTATGATGTGATATAGCATTGCCATTTTTATGTCCATGTCTCTGATAATAACTTATGATGATGTTCTTTCAAATTATTTTTTACTAAGTTACTGTGATTTTGTAAATACTTTTGTAAATTATTCATTGTTGAGTTCAGACACGAAATGTTTCAACAATGATCCCACTGGTGTTAACTTTCCTCCACAAACACTTCTAGTTATATTCCAAACCCCAGATTGCCTTCTTGACAAATGCTTTTGCTGCTGTAGGTTTGGTCTCAGACTCTCAGTGCTACTCTGTGGTTTGGGTAGATATATATAGAATACCTCTACACCACTGAGTGCCAAAGTTCCCTTACCTCTGCCCCTGTTATCTCCTCTTCACCTTATTTCACCCCTTGATTTCTTTCTGTTCATGTTCATTATATTTCTGTACTCTAAGATCTGGGTAATCTAGGTATCCTACCTTTGATACCTTTCATTCCCTTATCGTGTTATTCTAAATACCACAAATAAGTGAGATCATTCAATATTTCCTCTTCTTCTGACTTGATTCACTTAAAATGTTATCCTATAGTTACTTCAAAGTTAATTGCATCATTTCATAATTTCTTACATATGCACAGCATTTCAATATATGCATATTATAATTATATAAACCATATGTCCATTATCTACTCACCTGTTATTGAACATCTAGTTTGACTCCATATCCCACATTTAGTAAAGCCTGAGCTTAGCCAAGAATTCAGAATTCCTACTTCCCAATAGCACTTGTAATCTGAGGTAAGATGGTCTTATACAGTGACTTGGAAACCATGTGCATGGGTGCTTGATAACAGTTATAACACTGAGCAGACAGGAGTGGATACTAGTGGATTTGTAACCTGGCAGTACCTTTAGTACCAAAGTCAAGATGATTTGACATCTGGTGATGCATGATTGCAAGTGCTTAACAAGACTTGTGATACTAAGTTGGAGTGTGCATGGATTGTTATCAAATAATCAAACTCGACTGCTCACAAACACTTATGCAGTATAGGGGCCGGAGCGATAGCCCAGCGGGTAGGGCATTTGCCTTGCACGCGGATGGCCCATGCTGGCCCGGGTTCGATCCCGGCATCCCATATGGTCCCCTGAGCACCGCCAGGAGTAATTCCTGAGTGCAGAGCCAGGAGTAACCCCTGAGCGTCGGCCGGGTGTGACCCCCAAAAAAAAAAACACTTATGCAGTATATTCAAGAAGACTGATAGAGCCCAATGGGATGTGAATGGCACCATATACTCTTTTAGGAAGCTCAGTTTTAAGTTTTATCTTCACATGGATTCTGAGCATCAACAGAAGCAGCCTCCCGAGCACCTTACCAGAATAACCCTTAATACCAGGTGTGCCCCCTCCAAAAAAAAAAAAAAAAAAAAACAGAACTGAAAACCAAACCAACAAATAAAGAAAAGGAGACTAAGCCTTTATTCACAGAACCTGCTGGGCTGGAGAGGAGCACACAGGGAGTAGATGGCCCCTTATAAATGAGCTGTGCTTTGGTAGTAGAGAGGCCCTTCAAGGTGCTTCTTGGTATTTTAAAAATACATATATATGTTGTTTCATTAGACATTTAAATATTAGCATTGAATTTGATTTTTTACTGTTAATAATTTATCCTTCAGGGGCCGGAGCGATAGCCCAGTGGGTAGGGCGTTTGCCTTGCACGCAGCCGGCCCATGCTGGCCCCGGGTTCGATCTCCGGCATCCCATATGGTCTCCCAAGCACCGCCAGGAGTAATTCCTGAGTACAGAGCCAGGATAAACCCCTGAGCATCGCTGAGTGTGACCCCAAAAAAAAAGCAAAAAAAAAAAAATTTATCCTTCAAAGATAGATAGTAGAAATATAGAGAAAAATATGATTATATAACTGGTCTACAGAGGGAAATTGAGAATAACTAATGAAGTTTCAGTTAAATGAACTTGATGCAGACCTTAATTATGTCAGGAGATAATGTTTAGTGGTGTGTAAATGCTTTATATGCATGTGTTGTCATCATTTTAAATATTACTTACTTTTATGAATATATGTATTCTGTATAATGGAATCCCTTATAACAAATGACCTATTTAATATATATATATATATATATTACTATTGTGCTACAAATTATGCTACTCCATTCATCATATTACTATTGCTTGTATCATTTTAAATATTTATTAAAATTATTTTAATAGCAGTTTAAATTATTACTATGGGTCCCAGCATACTACACTGCCATGAATAAATCAATTTTAGTCAAGTCCATCTAGTGATTTTACTTCATCCTTTCTTCTGTCTATTGATTTTGGTTTATCCTTTCTTTAATCGTCATTTTAAGTAATTCTTTCCTTTTCCATTATTATCAAATGCCTGCTGCCTCCCTTTAACACTGATTTTCTGCACAAGAATAGAATAATTCTTTCTGCAGAAGAACTTGACTTCAATTACAAAAAAGTAGTTACTTCGGGTGTAAACTGACTACACCACCATATTTCCCACAAAGTGACCAAGTTGTCCTCATCTCTGCCCAAGCTCCTTTACTATTAGATTGAACAGAATTATTTTCTACAGTGTCAGTTTCATTCCTCCTGTGTGAGCTTGAATCTATATGCTATCATCTTTCTAAATTTTTAAAACCTTCTTTGTGACATCTTACTCTTCTCTGATTTTTTTTCATTATTTACTGTGTTCCCCAGTAAGTATTTATATATGTTCTTTTTATTCTCCCTCTTTGATAAACACACTCACATCCATTAATATATACCCATTCTGAAGTGGAATGAGGTGGATAGATGTGGGAGTGTATTATGCATGTGCATTTTTAGCACTTCCAAGTAGAATGTTTCTAGTGGGTAATGGCTGCTGAATTCATTCAGTGTTCCTTCTGAATGCAATGACACATAAACAAGTAAAAACAATAAAACTTAAATTGCTTTCTAATATCATTACTGTTAGAAAAACATCACATTTTCAAAACAAGTCTCAATTGAGTACATAGAATTGACAGCATGTAGCAATTATTCTTTTGTTGAACACTATTCTGTTTTTGTTTTGATTAGAGAATCAAATTTTGAATGCTAAGGCTTAAATTTCAAAAGAGTAAGAAAAAAAGTTTAAGAAAACTAAATTGTAAAGAGACATATAATCTTCTAGGCTTAGCATAAATTGGTTGGATGGCTATGAAAAAGGCCAATAGGAACCACATGAACAAAAAAACAATCAAAATATCTTTTGTTAAATAGAGTCATCAATTATATACATGGAGATAAATGTGAAGATTTGTTTGTGCTAAAATAAATGATTTTGAGTCATATAAAATGTTTAGAGAAATCCCAGTTTCCCTAGCCTACCCTTCAATAAAAAATTATTTTGCATGGACAAATTTTATGCATCATAAACTTAATTGTCCAGAATCTGTGCACTATAAAATTGGTGGTGTAGAGCATGAAGCTTTTTCATTTATCAACACCTTTGTTGATGACTCCTTCAAGCGTGTTGTGAATACTTCTTTGTGAACCTCTTCCTTTCTTTATAGTGAAAATATCAATCTTGATACTTAACAATGTTATAGCCTGAATTTATTGCCTCATCAAATTAAACTATGTCTTAGCTAGGCTACCAATGGAAACTTGCTTAATGTAGTTTATAGTAGTGTTAAATCTGGTAAGGGTCCCACACCAAAGCAGAATGAGTTAGTAATGAAGTCATCAATTAAAATACAAAGCAGACATTGCATGTGTGGCTTGGAGCCCAACATTAATTATACTTTGACTCCAAGGCCTTTAGTGGGTTATTTTTGAAAGTAGTTTCCTTGGTTGCTGATAGTGCTTCCTAGTCTTGAAAGATTCTTTAAGGTTATGGTGATAGTTTCACCACTTATATTATTAAATTTCATTTTAAGATTATGAGGAGTACTTAGCTGGCTAGTTGGAAATGATTTAATCTTTCATTGGCAGCTTTATATGAGACTTTGTTACTTATTTATAGACTTATATGTAAAATCAATTCTATACTGTTATATTTTCTTCTGTAGCTGTGGTATTGGTAGTTATCTCATATTTATAGCATTAAAGGGTGATTTCATGATACTAACTTCCACTCCTGTAACCATAAATCCTCCACAAATAAAACACAACTTTGGCAATAATATTACTTGTAAATCAAATTATATAAATAGGCTTTAAGGCTTACTATGTGCTGAACAATGTTTTATGCATTTTAATGTATTATGATTTTTAAATATCTACCAAAATCTTGTGGAGTAAGTTTCATTATTATCTTTGTTTTAGAGTGTTAGGAGGCCCTAACAGTTTACATTAATTTTCTAAGCTCTCACATGGTGGGTTTAACATCTACGTGGCCACAGTATTTTTTTGCTCTAATTTCCTGCTACTTCGGTTTTAGAGCCACAAAAGTCTCAAAGGACTAGCACAAATATACCTTTAAACTTCTACTACTTTTTAAAATTTATATATTTAACAACTTTATTTTTAATAAACCATCTGAAAGTTGCACTCACTATATTACTCCTCTCCTAGATATTTTAGCAGCTAACTCATAATAGTCTATAACCCATTATCATTATCCCACCCAAGAGATTAACACTTATTTAATAGTGATTTCTAATGGACAGTAAATATAAATTTATATTTCTTATTCTCAAATAATTTATTTCATAGGAATGCCTTCTCTTCAGCACCATCACCAACTTATGATATACACAATCTTTAAAATTTTAGCAGTTCAAATAGATATTCTGTCTGAATGAAATTCTGTTCTTTTCGTCAGTTATTCATTAATGACACTAAATTGATATATTTCTCGATTAGTTATATTATTTACTTTAATAACGTTTTATTATAAGTTCCCTCAATTTTCATAGAGATATGTAATCTGGATTCTGTGTTTTAATCTCACGTGGTTTGCAAGTATGTTCCCTTATTACTATTATTCATTTTTTCTTAATTTTAACTTATAGATTTGAAATGTTTTTAGCAATCTTCGCATGGGTGCTTTAATTTCTTATATATAATAAATATCTGTCAACTCAAATCCACAAAAATCTTATTTCTATCTAAAAAGTTCTGTGGTTTTAAATGCATAGTTATACCTGTTCAGATGTTTTGAAATTGTGTGATATATGAGTTCATACTAATTTCATAAGGACTTGTTAAAATATTGTTTTTACAACCTTCTGTACCTTCTTGGAAAACTAATTGACTCTATATTTGTAATATATTCATAGCTCTATTTTATTCCATTGATTTTGCAATGTTAGCATGCCAATTTTGTGACTACTATAGATACGTAAGCCTAGATATACATTTTATAAATATGCCAGTGCTTTTTCTTTGTAAAAATACTGTGACAATTCTATAAAACTTTGTACTACAACTTAATTTTTAATAATCTGTCAATTTATTTTAGATGGTACATGTGATAATTCAGAGTGTATAATATCTGAAGATCAATTTAAAGAATATTGGTGCTTGAAAACTAGATTTCCAAAGATAGGCATATTGTACACACTTTTACTCCTCCCTTTGTCTATTTTCTCAGTGTCAGCATGTAATTTTGAATACAGGGGTGAGACTTCTTTTTTTATCATATTATACCAAAGTTCTAACTTATACTTCTCTTTTCATATATTCTTTACTATCTCCATATGCTTCTAATATAACATTTATACTATTCTTCTTATATTGATACTTATGGTTATTTCACATATTTTATTTTTTAATTCTACTATTTCCTACACTGTAACTTCTTTTTGTGGCTAATTAATTTCTATGTGTGCCTGTTAAATCACAGTGAAATACAATATGAATGTGAGATCAATCATATCACTTTTTACTTTTTCTCAACTGTGATTCTCCTTAAGTAAATTTGGTGGGGGGGGCTAGGGGAGGGGTAGATTCCAGGCATCTAACCCAGTTCCTCAAATATAAGCTATACATTTTACCACAAACTATTTCTTTCACAAGAAAATCACTTGTCACTTGTCTTCCCGTTGTCCATCAATTCTCTCGAGTGGGCACCAGTAACATGTCCATATGTCTTGTCACATGCTAGTGTAGCCCAAGGGCATCTGCTTGCTCCAGGAACATGTAGAGCCTCAAACCAACCCTTCAGATCATAGGAATGAGGTCTGTAACTGCTACTAGTTTTTGGCATATCAAATATGACACGGGTAGCTTTCTAGGCTCTGCTGTGCGGGAGAATGATCATTACAGTGTATAAATGTGAAAAATCCTGGGAAGGACCTGGTCCTAACTTCCATTACTGTCTAAGAATGTTGTGCAACCACAGAGTGGCCACGTGCCATCACAGCTGTGGGTCTACAATGTCACTCTTCCAGTAGCTGGCTGTGGTGGCTGGGAGCTCGCACTACGACCTCCGACATGGAGGTGGAGGAATGGGAGGAGGAGCCCAAATCCCTGCTCCAAGTCTGGCCAGTATAGGCCCCCACACGTGTGAGAGAACCCTAAGAACTATGTTGAACTCGGCCCGGGAGGGTAGAGCCATTTACCATCTCCAGAACTCTATGGGCTGCCGGAGGAGCCCACAAGAAAACAATATTTTTATATTGCTTGCAACTCCTGGAACAATCCTTGTTCTTGAATACTGTTTAAATGCCTAAATATTGTCTAAAAAAGTAAATGAAACTTTTAAATAAATTTTAAAATAATGTTAATGAAGTATAGTTTTAAGATTCATGTTTCTATTTCTGACAGGATTAAGATACCTAAGCAGTAATATTTTGTACTTTTAGTAGTACTAGATTCAATTTTTATACACAATTTTTTTCTTTCTTATAAGTAATAAAGTCTCCAGCAAAAAATTTAATGAAATATTAACTAGAATACATTGTACTGAGTTTATGCAGGATTTGTAAAAATGTTGAGGATATTTTGCTAAGACAACTCAATATTACTTAAAATTAGAATATTTTATGAAAGACAAAAATATAAATATTCTGCCCTATTGATTTATAATTCTGGGCAATTTGTTGTGTTGCTAAATACAGTGACCTAGTTTATAGAAAACCACAAGCTGTTAGTAAAACATCAAATTAACAGATCTAAATTAAGCATTCCAAAGACACTAATAAAAGCTCTGTATATTTTTGGTGCCGTTACACTCTTTTCATAGAAATATGTGATACTGTGGCTACTGTAGTCACATACCTAGAATAGCATATAGGCTACTTTCTACATTAAGAAGATATAGACACTGCAACTTTGTTGCCCAAAATGTAGTAATAAAAAGGAAAGGAAAAGTCACAGTCATAACTATAAACTATGTCTTTGATCTGTTTCTTATTCCAGTCATTTATAATCATATTTATATTTGTTAAAGATACATTTTATGTGGCATAAGAGAGAGTACAACATATAGGGTACTTTATTGGTATGTCTTTGTGTTTTCCATCCCCAGCACTGCATGTGATCCAATAAGCATCTCTAGGAGCGATCCCTTAGTAAACCCTGAGTACTGTCGGTGTGGTCACTGTCCTCCAAAGGATAAATATTTATAAAAGTATTATAGTAAATGAGGCACTAA
The DNA here is from genome assembly GCA_021461705.1 of Cryptotis parvus. Classification (NCBI taxonomy): domain Eukaryota; kingdom Metazoa; phylum Chordata; class Mammalia; order Eulipotyphla; family Soricidae; genus Cryptotis; species Cryptotis parvus. Next base: position 33,080 of record JAJIBD010025015.1, on the reverse strand, counting down.
GATAGCTTTTAAAGTATTTGACAGACACATTTAATATGTTAGAGTGATAAACATATTAAATGCTGTTTGTTTTTTGTTTGTTTGTTTGTTTGGCTTTCTGGGTCACTCCCCACAATACTTAGGGGTTACTCCTGGCTCTGCACTCTGAAATTACTCCTGATAGTGATTGGGAGACCATCTGACATGCCAGATATCAAATGCAGGCCAACAGCAAATGCCCTGTTGTACCATCACTCCAGCCCCTTGAATACTATTTGTCATTGCAGTACTTCATGTATAAGATAATGGACAGTTATGGGCCAATCATTTAAAATATCTACTAGAAAAAATAATGCAAAGTGTATATGTTGTCAGGAACAAAGTAATCTAAAATGAATACATGTAGTATAAAGTCATTCAGAAAATACTTCAACTGTATTTTGATCCTTCCTGAAGTTTTTAAGTGCCTCTAATAGCTTTCTAAACAGAAAAAGTTGACTCACACTGAAAGCAATATCTCCAATCAGTGAACCAAGAGTTGAAAATAATTTCATACTTTGTTGTTTTATAATATGTTTGATTCAAGTGTCTCAATTGACAATATTAAGACTTGTAGACTTATTATTGTCATTATAATAAACGTGTATGTTTTTCTATTTTGTTATAACCAAATGCTTTTAACTGTTGCTATAGATCCTTTGCTTTTTGACAATTAACAAATATAGAAATTAACAACCTTAATTTTCTTCTTTTTGCTTTCTCTTACCCCTGATGCCTCAAAGTATTATATAAACAAAACCCAATTAAATGATTATTGTGTTTTGAATTAAAAGATACACAGATAAATCTTTGAATTGATTTCCATTTATTTTTTGAATTTTATAATTATTTGGTTTTCCTCAGAGAATTTTTAGAATAAGATATACATAAGTAACATATTTGTAAATATGTTACTCTGAAATTACTCCTGTATGTATAACTAAAAATATAACAAAATTTAAGGTCAACATTGCCTTATATGCCACCAATAAAAGCATCTAAACATAAATTTACATTGTACTAGAATCCATATATTGATTATGTATAAAATAAAGAATCACATTAAGGATAACAACATCAGAAAAGCATAAAACTAAAAGCTCAGGATTTTATGTTGCTTTTTTTTTTGGCCAGAACCTGCAGTGCTCGAGGCTTAATCCTGGTTCTGCATCCAAGGATCACATTTGCTTGGGCTCAGTAACCATATGTGGTGCTGGGGATCTGAATCCAGGTTGGAATCCTGCTACCGTGCTTTCCCTGCTGTCCTATATCTTTACTGCTAAAGGTAATTATTTTACAAATTTAACTGCTAACTGGCTAATTTTAGACGATCTTTGTTTAAGATTTATTTGTCTATAAAATGAATATTTAATACAAAATTTCTCATTCATGCATGCACATAAATGTATGAGGAAATATGAACATTATAAATTTATAAGCGAAAAGAGAATATGAAAAACTTGAAAGCATAGTTTACTTTTTGTTTTCTCTTAACTGTCTGATCTCTTCTGAGTTCTTTGGAGGAAAAATGTGATTTACATAAATTATTGTTCTACTTACTGATTAAATTTAAATTGGAGATTTTATGATTAATCAAATTTAGAAATCATTATCTGAAGCTAATTTGATAGTACTAATCAACCAGAAAGTTTTATTAATGACCCAGATAAAACCTTAGAAATTCTTCTTTCTTTAAAATACTAAAACATTTTTCTTTTAATTAATTTACATCTGAAGTTTTTACTGTAGTGTTGCTGTACTGTTATTTGTTTTAGGCACTCTGGATTTTGTTATATTCTTTTAGATAGTGATGATTTTTCTTTAACAGATAGTTAAATATTGGCAGAACTTGAACTTCTGAAGATTTGGAATACATATGTTTTTAAGGAGTATTAAGATTAACTTTCTTTATCATTTTTCTGCTTAGATTTGAATTCTCAATTTTAAGTTGGGCTCTAAAATAATGATTTTCCTCAGTTTTTTCTCTGTAATATTATCAAATGTTGAATAGATTTTTTGTTCAATGGGGAAAACATAAAGCCTTCCCCCTGAGATCAGGGACAAGAAAAGGTTGCCCACTCTCACCTCTTTTATTCAATATAGTACTGGAAGTACTTGCCATAGCAATCAGAGAAGAAAAGAACTTTAAGAGCACCCAGATAGGCAAGAAAAAAGTCAAGCTATCATTATTCACAGATGACATGATATTATACCTAGAGAACCCTAAACTCTCTACCGAAAACTCCTAGAAACAATAGATGCATATAGTAGAGTGGCAGGATACAAAATCAACACCCAATAAAAAAAAAAGAATATATTTGTATATTTCCTATATACTGATAATGAAAGAGAAGAAAGGGATATTAAGGAAACAATTCCATTCAAAATTGTGTCACAGAAAATCAAATACCTGGGAATCAACTTAACCAAGTGAGTAAAGGACCTGTACAAAGAAAACTACAAGACAATGCTCCAAGAAATAAAAGAGGACAGAAGGAAATGGAAACACATTTCTTGCTCACGGATGGGGAGAATCAACATTGTCAAAATGGAAATACTCTCTAGAGCTTTGTACAGATTCAATGCAGTCCCTATAAGGCTAACCATGACATTCTTCAAAAAAATTGACCAAACACTCCTGAAATTTTTTATGAAACAATAAACCCCCCCCAGATAGCTAAAGCAATCCTTGGGAAAAAGAAGATGGGAGTCATCGCCATTCTCAATTTCAAACTGACTACAAGGCAGTATTAATTAAATCAGCATGGTATTGGACTAAAAACAGATCCATGGACCTATGAAATGGAATTGAGTATCCGGAAACCCAACCTCAAACAAATGATCATTTAATCTTTGACAAAGATGAAAAGAGGCCAAAATGAGTAAGGAAAGCCTCTTCAACATGTGGCGTTGGGAAAACTGGTAAGTGACATGTAAAAACAATGAACTTGGACCTCTGTCTAACACCATACACAAAAATCAGATCAAAATGGATTAAAGATCTCAATATAAGACTTGAATCCATAAAGTACATTGAAGAAAATATAGGAAAAACCCTCCATGACATTGAAGCTAAAGGCATCTTCAAAGGTGAAACACAACTAACAAAGCAATTAGAAAAAAATATAAACCTATGGGACTACATGAAACTAAAAAAAGCTTCTACACCTCAAAAAAAAACAGTGGCGGGGGTGATAGCCCAGCGGGTAGGGGCATTTGCCTTGCATGCTGCCGGCCTGTGCTGGCCCGGGTTCAATTCCCGGCATCCCATATGGTCCTCTGAGCACCGCCAGGTGTAACTCCTCAGTGCAGAGCCAGGAGAAACCCCTGAGCATTGCCGGGTGTGACCCAAAAAAACAAAAAACAAAAAAAAAACAAAAAAGAAACAATGACCAATATAAAAAGACAGTCCATAGAATGGGAAAGAATATTCACCTAATACCCATCTGACAAGGGGTTAATATCCAGGATCTATCAGGCACTGGTATAACTTTACAAAGAAAAAACAACCAACCCATCACAAAATGGGGAGAAGAAATGAACAGAAACTTCAACAAGAAAGAAATTTGAATGGCCAAAAGACATATGAGAAATTGCCCATCACCAATAATCATCAGAGAGATGCAAATCAAAACAACAATGAAATATCATTTTACACCACAGAGACTGGCACATACCCAAGAGAGCAAAACAACAAGTGCTGGCGCGGATGTGGAGAAAAGGGGATACTCATCCTTTGTTGGTGGGGATGTCGACTGGTATATCCTTTCTTGAAAATAGTATGGGCATTATCCAAAGACAGAAATTGAGCACCCATTTGACCCAGCCATACCACTCCTGGTAATATACCCTGGGAAGCCCAAAATACGCAGCAGAAACACCATCGCTACTTTTATGTTCATAGCAGCATTATTCACAATAGCCAGAATCTGGAAACAACCAGAGTGCCCAAAAATTAATGACTGAATAAAAGAAACTATGGTACGTACATGAACACAAATGGAATGCTATGCATCTGTTAGGAAAAAATGAAGTTATGAAATTTGCCTATAAATAGATGGACATGGAGAGGATCATGTTGAGCCATAAGGAGACAGATATAGAATGACTGCATTTATTTGCATGACATATATATGCATATATATATGTACATATTATGATACCAATATACAAGGTCAGGTGAAGCATGTATCAGGAAAAGTGGAAGTTATCAGAAATGTGTGGGAATCAGAGGCTAGGTAAAACAGAAAATGGAACAGTGTGCCAATAATTGTCCAAAGTACTAATACCAACCTAGAATTGAGCATTAAATACAGGCAAAAAGATACATATGACATCATTATAACTAATTTATTGCAATCCACAATGTGTAAGGGAAGGAAAAGAGAAAGAGACAGACAGAGAGAGAGAAAGAAATAAAGAATCTGCCATAGAGGCAGTTTAGGGGAAGGGGGGAGGGAATTGGGGGCATTGGTGGTGGGAAATGGGCACTGGTTGAGTGATAGATAGGTGCTTGAACACTGTATGACTGAAACCCAAATATGAACATATTATGAACATCTTTGTAATTGTATATCTCATGGTGGTATAATAAAATATTTTTTTAAAAGTTCAAAATATTATCCTCTAGAGAAAAATACCTTAATCACTTCTTGATCACTTTACATTCCGTTATTCATTGATTTGCTTGAGTGGGCACCAGTAACATTTCCATTTGACGTTATCACGTGCCAGTGTAGCCCAATGGCATCTGGCTGCTTCAGGAATACGAAGAGCCTCAGACCGATTGCTCAGGGTCTTGACGAAGAAGTTGACCGTCTTGTAGGTGGGTGATCACTTAACGGCTGTAGTCCAGCGGTCATCTCTAAATAATATTACATATCCAGCCTGTCTGATTTTCGATGCCTTGGCAAACAAGACAGCATCCCCGACTATGGATCATTGATGGAGGTCAGAATTCCGATTCCTTCTCTCACTTGAGTGAGGCTTGATATTCCAAGCATAGCATATTTTGATTCCTCTGTGGCAGACCCAAATAGTATTATCATCCTGCTTTTGTAGGGCCCAGGTCTCTGAGGCATATGTTAATGCAGGGAGAATGGTGGAATTGAACAGATGTGTCCAGAGTCAGAGGTTATTTGTCCTTTTAGCTATTTCCTCGATGCTCTTGAAGGCATTCCATACCGCTCTCGTCCTCCTGCACAGTTCAGGTTTTAGGTTGTTCATCATGTTGACTTCTCGACCTAGGTACACATAACTGCTGCAGTCAGAGATGTTTGTCCCATTGAAAGTGAATGGTGCCTCTGAAACTAATTCATTTTTCATGAGCATAACTATGTTGAGATTCAACTGTAGACCTATCTTTCCACATTCTCGTTAGAAGTGGCCAGCATTTGTGCCACTTGGCTAATGTTTGGTGCTATTAGAATGATGTCATCAGCGAAGTGGAGGTGGTTTAGTTGCCGACTGTCTATCTTCACTCCCATTCCTTCCCATCTAACTTTGCATGATGTTCTCCAGGGTGGTGCTGAAGAGTTTTGGTGAAATGGTATCACTCTGCCTAACCCCTCTTTTGACATCAATGATCACTTCCTTGTAGAATGGTGAGATCCTGGTGGTGAATCAGTAATACAGCTCATGAAGAATCGTGATGTATTGGGTTTGAACGCCCTGCTTGGCTAAGGCTTCGATGACCACTTGGTCTTGATAAAATTAAAGGCTTTCTTTAAATCAATGAATAAGAGACAGAGTGGCATCTTGTACTCCCTACAAACCTCAATGAGCTTGGTTACTGTGCAAATATGGTCGATTGTGCTGAACCCTTTTCCGAAGCCAGTTTGCTCGCATGGTTATCCTTAATCTAAAGTTCTGCCAATTATGTTCAGGATGATTTGAGTGAACAGCTTGTAGATGAAGGACAACAGGCAGATGGAGCGATATTTGCCAATGTCATGAATGTCTCCCTTCTTGAACAGTAGAACTGTCCTGCTGGTTTTCCATTCCAAAATTTATCCTTAGGTTTATAATATTTTTATTGAAGTAATTGTTATTTGAAAAAACATAATTTTAAACTCAATAAAAATGTATTGAACATTTGAATTAGATAAAATTTCCCTACAGTTATGCCACATTGATCAAGTTTGACAAATTTTTTAAAATGCACTCTGGAAGTAACTTTGGTAGTAATCCATTTTATTTTCCCAGTATCATTGCATTACTATAGATTTATTAAAAAATAACATATATACTATATGTACTTAAGGAAAAATTTTGAGAAGTTTTAATAATCAAAAGTGCAGAATATCATCATGAAGTGAATCTTTAAGTAATATGATTCTTCCATTCCATGAAAAGGGAGTATCTTCACATTTATTTTTTATCTCATTCAATTATTATTTATCAAAGCCTTATAGTTTCACTAAAAGCCTATCACCTCGCAGTTAAATGTATTACTGGTTGATCTTTTTTTACTATAATTTTAAACAGGATTATTTTTAATTTACTTGAAGTTAATTTTATAGAAAACAAAATACATTGTGCATTTATTGTTCTATGACTTTACTGAATTCATTTATTAAGTCCTCAGTGGACTCTTTGAGCATTTTTTATAACTTGCATTCATATAAAAATAGTTTTATTTTTTTAAGGTGATTACTAATATTTATACCTTCCTAACTTCTCTGGTCAGTATTTTCTAATAATATGTTAATATAATGATTAAACTTTAGCATCCTTGCCTTGTTTTTGATATAAGAGGGAATGGTTTGATTTTTCACCATTGAATATGTTAACATTAGACTTGTTATGTTTGACTTTTATTATGAGGCATTTTTACTCTGTACACAGTTTAAATTAAAAAATATGTTAAATTTAATAAACTGCATTCCTTTTCCTAGTGAAATCATCATGTGATTTTATATTTAATTCTGTTTATATATAGCATTGTTTTTCATCTGCTAAAACTTTATATTCCTAAAGCAAATCCCTTTGGTTATAGCACTGCTCCTTTTTATAAACTACTAAATTTAATTTGCTACTATATTTGTGAATTTTTCATATATTCCCAGAACTTATCTTTGTTGGGACTGTTTATAGTCCACAACAGTATCGGGTCTTGCAGGTTCTCTGGTCACTCTCAGAGCCAATGACCACCCCCTCAGGCCAATGAACAAAGAGCCATGTCTCCAGTTTAGAATATAAAAAATGCTTTTTACTTCTTATAATTTCACTTTGCACTCACTGCTACCACACTCTCCACACCACACCAGTCAGCAGCTTCACACACACCACATGCGCCAACCTTGAGTGAGAACCCTCAACCCTCAAACTACAAGAAGCTAAAAGCCTCTGCAGCCATGGGGGACAGGGCATAATTAAAGTCAAAACAGGCTGGTCTTCTCACTGGTGCAAATTCCCAGGGGCATCATGTCCCTGTGGCCCAAGCTTAAGAGATGCTAATGTAGAGTATTGCTGTTCTCCTCCCAAGCTAATAAACAATTATTTAAATATTATATCTAGTTTTCTTTCATAAATACTTCACGAGAGACTGGCATAATAACTACACCCAAGATTAAACATATAGGGTGAACTTTCATGGGGAGATCACATCACTTGATCCAAACTATGTTCTCCATTCCAGATTGATCTTCTTCATCCTGATCAGGGTCCTTTCTCCAACAACAGTCTTGCTTTGCTTCTCTGAAAGGCCATTCATGGCTTATCAGAACAAAGCTGATTCTGGCCTCACTCTAATCTTTTGAGTCAGAGCAGAACTTATTCTAAAAGTAGCTCCTTTTTGTAGCCAGGATAGTTCTCTTCCTGGTACCATCCAGTCCTTGTAGAGACCATACAGAGGATATTAAAATCAATTCAAGGGAATTGATACACCCATTAGAAAATATGATGGGATGTTAAGGAGAAATCAGTCAAACTAACCACAAATACACTGCTCCCAGTCTCCTTTTGTGTTTACACAAGAATGAAATTTCTTATCCTAAACATATGCAAAAGGTTTATAGGAAGGAGAAAAATAATTCCTCATCAGCAATGCAAAACCAGGGCTAGGGACCGGAGTGACAGCACAGAGGGTAGGGCATTTGCCTTGCACATGACCGAACAGGGTTCAACCTCTGGCATCCCATATGGTCCCCTAAGCACCGCCAGAAGTTATTCCTGAGCAAAGAGCCAGGAATCACCACCAAGCGTTCCTGGGTGTGACCCCCTCCCCAAAGAAAGCCCCAGGGCTAAAAAGTAAGCAAGTTATTTAAGAGATATAGATCTGCAATTGTTTTGTCCATTCTTTTTTGTGTTTGATAACAGGGAAATGGAAACTTTATAATATTATTCCTATTTTTTTAAATAGTTGAGAACAGAGTATTACTTATTTAATTATTTTATAGAACTCATCAGTGATGACATCTTATTCAAAACTTTTAGTAGTAGAGCCAGTAATAAGCCCTGAGCATTTGCCAGGTGTGACCGAACAAGCAAAAAAAAAAAAAAAAAAACAAAACAAAACAAAACTTTAATTTGTTGCAAGTCCCTTTACCAGCAATTAGTCTTTAATTTTTTACTTTTCATGATTCATTATTAGGAAGTTCTATATTTCTAGAACATTTTGTTGTCATTCAATTAAAATTTAATCAATAACGCAGATTTAGTTTTCACACAACTAATAAGTACATTGGAAAATGTGTCAAAAGATCACATGGCCGCCCACATACCAGATGATCAGACTTCTTCGTCAAGACCCTGAAGGAACAGTTTGAGGCTCTTCATAGTCCTGAAGCAACCAGATGTCATTGGGCTACATTGGCATGTGATAGGGTCCAATGGAAATGTTACTGGTGCCCGCTCGAGCAAATCAATGAATAACGGGATTCAAGTGATCAAGTGATCAAGTGTTCCTGGAGTGAGCAGATGATCTTTGGCTACACTAGCACACAACAGGACGTATGGAGATGTTACTGTTGCCCGCTTGAACAAATCAATGAACAATGGGAGGCAAGTGATATAACTGATAGTAATATTAACAACTTCTGTTGTTCAAAAGATATCTATATAAAGCAATATATACATGCTAAAATAAGTATTTAATCAAATGTTCTCAAAATTAGCTATTTCTAAAATACACAAAGAACATATAAATTTAAAAAACGTTAAAAGGAATCTAAAATGGAATTGAATAATCTGATTTAATATAAACGCTCACCTTCATTAACCATTAGGAAAATGCAAATTAATCAAAATGCTACACACCACTAATAGAATGGCTAAATTTCCAAGGATTAATGAGTGAATAATAAATGAGCAAATGTTTGAAGTACTGGTTATTGCTGAAGATATGGAATATTATACTTATTAAAAATCATTGTGAATATATATACATGAACATCAGTTTTCATGTTTTATTAATTTAATATCAAAATAAATATATAGATATGTTCATCAAAAAATTCATCGATATTTATAGCACCAAATAATGTCTCTTATTTATCGGGAAACAGACAAAAAATTTTAAAATGTTTTGAAGTACATTTGTTGGATATATTTTATGAGCTCATTGACAATGATACTGAACATATTTATGTACCATAATATGAATAAATATTATAGCAATATTAAAAATCAGAGGAAATATAAAATGAACATATTGTATAATATCATTTATGCATAGTTAAAGCATAAACTAAACTATGTCATGAATTGAGAGGTGAAGGAGTATTTATTTTTGGAGTGGGGTGTAAGTGGGATAAAAAAGAGATCACAGAGCCTCAAGTAACCTTTGGTCCACGTATCAAGGTGAGTCATATTGAACTAGGTTATTTTTTTTGACATCTTAGAAATATTTTCTGGGGAAATGCCTAAAGGTTCACAGAATACCTTGTAGAGAAATGACCTGAAAATCCTCCCAGAGAGAATTGAATGTTATAATAAGTTCTGGGTCACATTGGGTCAGGTTAGGCTACAACATTTTGCAAACATGTCAAACTGACCTGAACTGCTTCAGCAGTGGCAGTCCTTGACTTGTGGTAGTAGTTTGATGCATTTATGGAGGAGCTTGTGGTTAAACTGAAAAACAATATGTGGTAACATTAGATAACCTTTCCCTTCCTTTCCTTTCAATTTACCTTCTGATGAGATTTTTTTGGTATAATTTTTATTTTTTTAATTTTTCAATGGTGATTTCAGTGCCAAAACTCTGTGTTCTAAAGAAATGGTAAAATAGAATTATACACACATATTTTAAAATTTTTTAAACCCTTTCATATTTTATTTAACTATAAAATGGATGGACCTCCCAAATCCATTTTAACATGTAAACAGTTTATTTTTTTGCATTTGAATATACAAGCTTAGTATACTTTTTAAAATAAGAATTATGAATGTTTAATTTACTTAAAAGATATATAGATCTACAAGTATCAGGAATTACTTGCAGTAAGTAATATACCACCACACTCTTATGAATAGGTACTTCCGTTACCTATGATTTAATAAACATGAGATATTAAGTACTATTTTTCACTACATGTAGCTTCTATAGTATTACTAAAATTATGGATACACATTAACAATATAAAATCAACTTCAAATAAATAACTGCATGGAATTTGAAATTTTAACAGATCTTGTGCGTGTCTAAGTTCATGTCAAATAGACATTTTTATTAAGAGTCCTAGTTTATACATACAGCATTGATTTTAAAAAGAAGTAGAAACCTCAAGCATTTCAGTTGAAGAGATTTCTTAAAACTTGACACTACATAATATTTAAGGCTTTAATTACTAGAGGAAATAAGGAAATTCTTGATTTATATATCAAATGATATTTAGTTTAGAGTCACAGTATGTAGAAGTACACAGAAAAATATAGTGAGTTAAAATGTGCAATGTAATATCATTTAAAGTGGAAATAAATATAAAAAATAAACAAAATGAAGGTTTTATGGTAAAAATGCTAATCCAGCAAGGGACAATAGTGTTCAATCCAGATTGTTGTCTGTCTGAGTAAGAAGCACTGATTAAAAATAAAAGAAGAGGAGGAGAAAGAGGTGGAGGAACAGGAAAGAAAAGGCCACTAAAATAATACACTTAAAAAAAGAGTTATGGATATTTTGCTTACTGCAAAGAGATATAGTACTAAATAGATATCTATATCTTAAAAGAACTATACTTAAAAAATATATATATCCATATCTTAAAAGTTATATAGAAGAATAATAAAAAGAAAGAAACAAACTACATGATTAGAGAAACTCCATGGTAATTCTGGATACTGTTTATTTAAAGCTCCACCCAAATGCAAATTTTAAAACGTATTAGAAACAAGAATACTTGGAAATGATGAATGGTTTGTATGTTACAGCATAGTGAAATGACTACTGGGCAGTGAAGGCAAGACAATTCCTGAGGTCAAAGCAATTCCACCACTTCATCAAAAGCCATTATCAAGCCATTATCAAGTTTGCTGCCATATTCTTTTCATTAATGAAAGAAAAAAGTGCAAAACCACCTCAGTATCTTGTGTTTTCTGATGATGATGATGATGATGTTGATTATATTGATGATGATAATGATGATGGTGATGATGATGAAGAACAGGAATCACTCAGGAATTACTCCTGTACAGCCATATGAGATGCCACTAATCAAAGCCGGGTTAGCCATGTTCAAGGCAAACGCCCTACCTCCTATACTATCATGCTGGCCCCTTACAATGGTATTAATTAGAAATGAGTGAAAAAATGAGAACTATAGTGAATTTTAAATATAAGTAAAGATTTTTTGGAAAAAGTTGCTAAACTAGTAATTGTATTCACTGATTCAGAACTGAAGGAAATAAGAAGCATAACAGCAATGGAGAATATAAATTATTACCCACCTAAATTGTCCTATAATCTAAATCTTAGTTTCAAATCAAGACTCATTCTATGAGGGTCTTTATCTGTTGAGACTAGGAAGAAATTCTTTTTTTTAATATTTTATTATACCACCATGAGATATATAATTACATAGATGTTTATATCAGGGTTTTAGTCATACATTGTTTCAGCACCAATTCTTCGACCAGTGCCCACCACCAATGCCCCCCATTCCCTCCCTCTCCCCTAGCCTTCCTCTATGGAGAGTTCTTTATCTTTCTCTCACTCTCTCTCTCTCTCTGTCTCAAGGAAAAAATTCTTGAGGAATTGACCTGAGCAGGGTAAGATTCCCATAGAGAGTCAACCTTTTAAAATTATATGATTTAATACTCTTAATTGTGAGATGCACTTTAGCAATAACCACCAACAAAAAAAATCTGAAAAAGTTAAGACAATTCATTATAGGACGTATAGATTACAAAATATCCTTGATCATTGAAGGGCTGATAGAAAAACCTAGGTGAAGGGAGCTTTGTTTTTATTTGTTTGCTTGTTTTTATTAGCTTATTTATTGAATCATAGTGAAACACACAGTTATAAAGTTGTTTATGATTGGGTTTCAGTCATGTAATGTTCCAGCATACATCCTTTCACCAGTGTAAACTTCCCACAACCAATGTCCCAGGTTTCTCTCTGAGCCCTTTGTGGAAGGCTCTTTTTTCTCTACTTTTATTCCTTCTCTTTCTCATGCCCTCTTTCTCTTTTTCTCTACATTTTGGGCATTGTGATATGTGATAAAATAACTGGAAGGTTATCACCTATATCATTTTAAATACTTTCAGCACCAGATCTTGTCCAGAGATCTTGTCCAGATGATTTCTACTATTGTTATACTGCTCCCTTCTCTATACTAACTGCCCTTTGCACCAATGCACAGTTTTGCAAGATTCCAACAGTGGACTAGTACTCCTGACCTCTGATTTTCCTGGTCTTAAATATTAGTTTCATACTATTTTTTTGTCCCACAATGAGTGCAGTCATTCTGTATCTATCATCTCCTTTATTTGGAGAGAAAATAGGAATCTAGGATTCCAAGAACTTATTATTAAGTGAGTAATTCAAATAAGATCTGAGATTTAGAATGTGGGAGAAACACACAAATGGAAAATAGATAAACTGACCACAATGGACAGTTATCTAAGTGAATCTGTATCTGTAAAAGGAAGGACCTCTTCTAAGAGGCATTGTGGTTCTTATCTAGTTATGTGGATAAGCATGGTGTGCTGCATGAGTTAATTCACCCATGATAGAGTTAGTGTTCAAAATAAGGGAATGATATATATATATATATTCCCTTTAATTAATTAAAGGGAAAAGTGCAAAAATCATCTCCTATATATATATATAAATAAATAAATAAATATATATATATATATATATATAGGTGTATACCTATATATATATAGGTGCATACACAGCTGTGCTCAGGTCTTACTCCTGGCTCCTTTTATCATCAAGTGCACATAGGGATCACTACTGAAATGGCTTAGGGTACCAGATGAGACAACAGGGATTGAAACCACACTAGTGGCATGCAAGGCAAGTAACTTATCCACTGAACTAACTTATCAATTCCCTAGAATTACAATTATTTTTACTGTACCCTGTCTTCTCCCAAACATTACCTTAATATTAGATACCTATTTAAAAGGCTCCTCTGCAACCCTGGAAGAGATCCAGACTCATCCACTCCAGACCCACAGCTGCACTGCTCGGCTGGCCCCACGTGGAAGCAACCCATGGAGCTGACCTCCCAGTAAGGGACTCTGCCAGCCCCTGGCGGAGTCCAACATTGCTCCAAGGGTTCGCTCACACGTGTGGGGAGAGACCACGCAGGCCAGACTCAGAGCGGAGATTTGGGCTCTGCCCTTTCCTCTGCCTCCATGCCAGCTGCCCTGGAAGAGAGACCCACCCACGCCAGATTCACAGGTCCGTTGGCACACTGCTGCAAAGCTGCTGCACGATATTCTTGGATAATATTGATTTTGGGATAAGGTCCTTCCCAGGATCTTTCACATTTATACATTGTATATAGCTCTAGACAGGTTCTAACTGCTACCTTTCATCCCAGTAAGCCTAGCAAGTAGCCAGAGCAACCCACACAAACTTGATCAGTTATTCTCAACGTCTAGACTCCATAGTTCCTCAGAGCTCCATCCAAGAGAAAACCTGATCTTTCCCCTTTAAGTTTCACCAGAAAATGCTCGTGATGAGAAACTTCTACTGAGAGTACACCACCTATATGGCAGAGCCTGGCAAGCTACCCCCTGTTTTATTTGTTATGCCCAAAACTAGTAACAATTATGGACCTCAATTCCATGACCTGAAGAATAGTTTGAGGCTTTTCCTGTCTCTGGAACAAGCAGTTGCCTTTGGGCTACACTTGCTTGTAACAGGACATATGGAGATGTTACTGTACCTGCTCGAGCAAATCGATTAGCAATGGGAAGATAGTGATACAGTGATACCTATTTAAAAAATACAACCTAAAATATGGCTTAATTTTTCACAAGTTATACTCCACATCCTCAAATTAAGTTCTTTTAAAGTACATTTTGTTCCAGGAAACGTCACCTGCATTTTAATTGAGATTGTATTTCTTTAGATTAAAAAATATTTTCTTAGAGTTTGCATTCACTTGGTGTTCTAGAAATAAGAACATAAAATTGTGTTGTTCTTTCAAAATTTCCTTTTGAAATCAGTATTACAACTTTCTCTATATCAGAAATTCTCTACTCTATGTTGTTTTATGCAGTCCCTATTATATAGACAGTTTATGACTCTTGGAGATTAAGATATTTCAAGCCTCAGTGACTATATGCTTCCACTGGGATAGTAAAAACAGGTTTTATAGACTCCACACATCATGCTATTTTTAAAATAAAATTCCGTAAATTAAGACTTTCATATAACTGCGAAATGTTGCTCTTACTAGCGCTGCTTTCTTAAATTTGATTCCCATGTTGAAATAAAGTTCATGTAGATAAAGCAGTTAAAAACTACACAGCCATTAATTAGCATGTAGGTCTCGTGAAAGATTATGCCTTGGCAAAGAGCTTATTCCTATTAAAAATTTCAGACAGAAGATCAATACGTAATCACTACTTGAAATATACTAACCAGAATAGACTACCTTGACAGAGCACTTACCATATATTTACTGCATATATTTACTACATGAAAGAGCTGTTTGGAGCTCCTTTATATAGTAAATATATGCAGTTAGAGAATGGAGACAAATAGAGACTACCACATGGGTTGAGGTCAAAAGTAAATCAAGGTTTCAATTTTCATTCTACAAAATACAACATGCACATAAAACTTGTCAGATAACATTTATTGACAGCATCACCTAATCCAAGGAACTTTAGTAACAAATTTTTTTCACTTGAGTCATAAGTATATAAAGGAGCATCGACACACTTATTGATTTATTTCAATTTCATATACATTCAAGAATAAATGGAATGAAAGATGATCTGAGATTCAAGAGATGAATACGAATAGTGACAACTTGGGAATAATTTTGAAATAAATTTATATTTTAATAGTTTTATTTTTGAGGAGAAATACAGAATAACTATTTGGAGCCTGGAGAGATAATACGGTGATAAAATCAATTGCATTATTATGGTCTGATCTTGTTTAATTCTCTGCACTTCATGTTGTGCCCTATATGCCACTGGCAATGATTTCTGAGCACAGAATGAGGATTAAGACCTTATCACTGGTCATGGCCCCAACAAAGCCAGTATAATTATTTTTAAATGGACGTTTTCTTGGGAGTTCAGTAGTCTGAACATTTATTTCTCTTCAAAGACTATATATTTAAATTTGAACCCTCCAAGATAATTGCATTAATATATGAAACCTATAGAAAGTACTAAGTTCATGAGGGTAGATCCCTTATTAGCAAATATTAGTACTTTATTAGACAGCTGAGTTTGCTTCTACTATCTGAGGATACAGGAAAGAGTTTGGAAATATGCAACTGGAAAGAGAAAAACTTTCAAAAATCCAAACATGCTGGTACCTTAAATTTCTAACCAATAGAATTATAAAAAATAAATATCTGTTGCTTATAATCCACTGATATATTGTTTTTGTTTTATAAGACTCAATGTACTAAGATAGCCTACATGGTTCTGTGAAATTTGCCCTCCATCTTGTCACTGAGTTCTGTCATTTTTCTCATAGATTCTTCATGCTGTCTTAGGCACATGAGCTGGACACATCAAGTGCACTCTGCAGAATCTTCACTCCAACTCTTTCCTCTAAGTCTGCTCTTACCTTTTTTTCAAGACTTAAACCAAAATTTTCCTAATGTGATTGTTCCAGATATTTTGAATAAATAACAAAGACTTAATAACTGAGCAAATGTCATATACTCACTCCCCTTTATTTAGATATTGCATTTTAATCATGTCATGTAAATTAAATATTCATCCAGTTAATTACCCATACCCTTTCCTCCCTTTAATGTAAAAATGATTAATTCCTTTTTTTTGCGTATTATTCTGTTCTTCTGGATACTAGAATGGTGCTACTCATATAGCATACACCCAATAAATATTTCTTGAACAAATAAATAAATGAAAAAGAATTTTGAACTAAAAGGGTTTGTTTGCAGACATACCAGTGGTATTGTAGCCACAGATGCTCTTGGCCCTCAAGGTCACACAAGGCACTGTTGGCATTGGGCAGATAGGTATGCTGGGAATAAAGTTTAGAGTATCACATAGGGAAAGAATTCACTGAGTTGCATCTCTGGTAAATATATACTGTTGTTGTTGTTGTTGTCTGAGGCAGTAAATTAAGAGTTCAAATGCAAAGAATTAGCTCTGTGTAAAGACCACTCCAAGAAAAAAAGATGTGTATAGTAAACTTTTAAAAAATTATTATAACACCATGAGATATACAAAGATGTACATAATTGGGTCTCAGTCATACAGTGTTCCAGTACCCATCCCTTCACCAGTGACCTATTCCCACAACCAAGGGCCCCACATTTACTCCCACCCACGCCCAGCCAGCCTCTATAATAGGCACTTTTACTTTTTAAACTCTTTCTCTCTGTCTCTTTCTCACTCTCTCTCTGTCTGTCTCTGTATCTCTCTTCTCTTACACATTGTGGCTAGCCCTACAGACATTTAGGGTTTATCATATAAGCCTCTTTGTGCGTATTGAATGCTGAATTCTAGTCTGGTACTACCATTTCCCACAAAGAGTAGAACACTGGTATATGTTTATATCACAATCACGATCACGATCTTCCCGTTGATCATCTATTTGCTAGAGCGGGCACCAGTAATATCTCCATATGTCCTGTCTCATGCCAGTAGAGCCAGGGGCATCAGCTTACTACAGGAACATAAAGAGCCTCAAACCATTATATTAGGTCATTCCCATGACCTAATATAGTTGTTACTGGAATTTGGCATATCAAATACAACACGAGAAGCTTGCCAAGCTTGCCGAGCTGGAGGCAAACTCTTTTAAACACCTCCAAATAAAGCATTACTGATGAACCGGGCTGTGATGGGCTGGTCTGCTGGGTGGAGTTCTGATGAGAGGGAAGTCCAAACGTGGAAAATGGCGGGCGCCCCGTGGAGTGAGGGGGTGGTCTGGCTTGTTGTGAGGCTATGCCGAGGTGGTGGGCCAGGGCTAGAACCCGCCATGCCTCCCAACTGCCGCATGAGCGGCTGGGCACAGGGAGAGCAAGGAATAGCTCTGCCCCATGTCTGAGAGTCTCTGGAGCAGCACACCTGGACCGGATTGAGGAAAAAACTGCTGCAGGGTTGGTGTCGATGATACCCGGATCAACAGCCGGATGTTTATATCACATTAATGAAAGCAGTCATTCAATATCTGTCGCTTTCCTTCTGACTAATTTCACTCAGCATGATAGTATCCATGACCATCCATTTGCAGATAAATTGCATGACTTTTCTTTTCTGACAGCTGCATAGTATTCCATTGCATAGATGTACGAAAGTTTCTTTAGATAGTCTTCTGTTCTCAGGCACTTAGTTTGTTTCCAGATTCTGGCTATTGTGAATAGAGCTGTGATGAATATAAAAGTGCAGATAGTGTTTCTGCTGTTTGTTTTGGGTCTCCAGAGTATATTCCCAGGAGTAGTATTGCTGGGTCGAATAGTACTCAATATTAATGAGAGCTCAATATCTAGGTTTTGGAGGAACACCCACATTGTTTACCAAAAAGGGCTGGATCAGTCCAAACTCTCCCAACAGTTGATGAGTCCCTTTTTCTCCGCATCCAAACCAGCACCAGTTGTTCCTGCTCTTTTGGATGTGTACCAGTTTCTGTGGTGTGAAATGATTCCTCATTGTTGTTTTGATTTGTGTGTCCCTGATGATTAGTCATGAAGAGCACTTATTCATATGCCTTTTGGCCATTCTAATTGCTTCTTTTTTGAAGTTTCTGTTCATTTCTTCTCCCCAGTTTTTGATGCTGTAGGATATTTTCTTCTTGTAAAGTTCTACCAGTGCCTGATATATCATGGATATTAACCCCGTATCAGTTTGGTTTTGGATGAATATTCTTTCCCAGTGTGTTGGCTGTCTCTGTACTGGTCAACAATTCTTTTTGAGGTGCAGAAGCTTTTCAGTTTTAGATAACCTCATTTGTTTATTTTTGCTTCCATTTGTTTTGTCAGTGGTGTTTCATCTAGAAGATACCTTTAGGGGCCGGAGGCGATAGTCCAGCGGGTAGGGGATTTGCCTTGCATGCAGCTGACCCAGGTTCGACTCCCTAACATCCCATATAGTCCCCTAGCACAGCCAGGAGTAATTCCTGACATCACAGCCAGGAATAACCTCTAGGCAAGAAGAAGAAGAAGAGAAGAAGGAGGAGGAGGAGGAGGGAGGAGGAGGAGGAGGAGGAGGAGGAGGGAGGAGGAGGAGGAGGAGGAGGAGGAGGAGGAGGAGGAGGAGGAGAGGAGGAGGAGGAGGAGGAAGAGGAAGAAGAAGAAGAAGAAGAAGAAGAAGAAGAAGAAGAAGAAGAAGAAGAAAGAAGAAGAAGAAGAAGAAGAAGAAGAAGAAGAAGAAGAAGAAGAAGAAGAAGAAGAAGAAGAAGAAGAAGAAGCCTTTAGCTTTGGTGCTGTAGAATGTTTTGATGTACCTTATAAATTCATGTCTGTTGTTGAGATCTTAAATCCATTTGATCTGATTATTGTGCATGGTGTTAGAGGGAGGTTTAAGTTCATTTTTTTACATGTAACCACCCAGATTTCTCAGCACCATTTGTTGAAGAGATTTTCTTTGCTCCACTTAATATTTTTTGCTCCTTTATCGAAGATTAAGTGATTGTATACTTGAGAGTGTGTTTCAGGATATTCAATTTTATTCCACAGGCCCACAGGTCTGTTTCTATACCAATACTATCTGTTTTAATTATGACTGCTTTGTAGTAGAGATTGAAGTGGGGGAAAGTGATACCTCCCATCTTTTTCCCAAGGATTGCTTTAGCTGTTGGTCGGGGTGCATTATTTCATAAAAATTTTAGGAATGTTTGGTTAATTTCTTTGAAGAATGCCATGCCTGTCCCTATAGAACATCATTAAATCTGTATAAAGCTCTAAGGAGTATTACCATTTTGATAATGTTAATTCTCCCAATCGATGAGCAGGGAATGTGTCTCCATTTCCTCAGGTACTCTTTTATTTCTTGAAGTAACATTTTGTATTTTTCTTGTAGAGATCCTTTACAATCTTAGTCATATGTATTCCTAGTTATTTGCTTTTCACTGGCGCAAATATGAATGGGATCATTTCCTTAATATCCCTTTCTTCTTTCTTCTCTTTTTTATTTGCATATGGAAAGCTATTGACTTTTGGATATTTATTTTGTACCCTACCGCTTACTATAGGAGTCTATTACTTCCAGGAGCTTCGTGATAGAGAGTTTAGGGTTTTAATATCATGTCATCTGCAAATAGTGACAACTTGACTTCTTCCTTTCTATCTGGATGCCCTTAATGTCCTTTTCTTCCCTGAGTACTATGGCAAGTACTTTAAGTACTATATTAAATAGAAACAATGAGAGTGCGGAGCCTTGTCTTGCCCCCATTCTTAGGGAAAGGCATTCAGTTTATCCCCATTGAGAATGCTTGCCATAGACTTGTAGTAGATGATTTTGATTATATTGAAGAAAGTTCTTTCAATTCCCATTTTACTGAGATATCTTTTATCATGAACAGGTATTGTATCTTGTCAAAATCTTTCTATGCACTTATCGATATGATCATGTGATTTTTATTTTTTCTCTTATTGATTTGATGTATTATGTTGATTGACTTATGGATGTTGAGCCATCCTTGCATTCCCGGGATGAATCCTACTTAGTCATAATGTATAATCTTTTGATGGCTTTTTAGATTCTATTTTCTAGTATTTTATGGAAAATCTTAGCATCTGTGTTCATCAGGGAGATTGGTCTGTAGTTTCCCCTTTTTGTAAGGTCTTTGTCTGCTTTGGGTATCAGGGTGATATGTATCTCGAAGAAACTATTTCAGAGGTTTCTGTTTCTTTGTTTTCCTGGAAGAGTTTGATTAGGACTGGGATTAGGTCCTCTTTAAAGGTTTGATAGAATTTACTCATGAATTGGTCTGGTTCTGGGGTTTTGTGTTTGGGCAGACTTTTGATTACTGATTCCATCTCATGGATGGTGATAGGTTTGTTGAAGTATTCCAAATCTTGCTGCAGCCTTGGAAGGCTATAGGGATTCAGAAATCTTTCCATTTTTTCTAGGTTCTCTTTTTTTCATGGAATACAGAATCTCAAAGTAATCTTATAACCTTTTTAATTTTTTGTGGTTTCTGTTGTGATGTCCCCTTTTTCATTTCTTATTCTACTATTTTGGGTTCTCTCTTTTCCCTTTCCTTGCAAGTCTTGCAAGTGATTTGTCAATACATTTATTTTTCAAAAAAAGCCCTTGGTTTAATTATCTTTTGGATTTTTTTTGGGGGATTTAATCTCATTGATTTCCACTCTAAGTTTTATTATTTCTTTCTTTCTGCCTGGGTTGGGCTCTTTTGGGCTGATTGCTTTCTAAGATCTTAAACTGTGAAGTCAGACTGTTTATAATGGCCTTTTCTTCTTTTCGGATGAATGCTTGCAGAGCTATGAAATTTCCTCCGAATACTGTTTTCAGTGTATTCTACAAGTTCTGGTAATTCGTGTCTTTGATCTCATTCGTTTCCAAGATTTTTTTTGGATTTCCTCTTTGATTTCCTTTATGATGTGATGGTTGTTCAGCAGTGAACTGTTTAGTTTCAGGTACTTGGTATGACTCTCCATTTTTGTGTATAATTAATTCCTATTTTCAATGCATCATGGCCTGAAAAATAGTTGACACAATTTATATCTTCTTGATTTTATGGAGGTATGTTTTGAGGCTCAGCATGTGATCTATCTTGGTGTATGGTTCATGTGCGCTGAAAAAAAATGTGTATTTGGCTTTTTTGGGGGAATGAAATGCCCTATATATATATTACTATCCCTCTTTCTTCCATTTCTTTCTTTAAGATCCATACTTCCTTGGTGAGTTTCAGTTTTGTTGATCTATCAAGAGTTGGTAGAGCAGGGGAAGGAGCGATAGTCCAGCAGGTAGGGTGTTTGCCTTGAATGCAGCCAGCCTATGCCGGCCAGGGTTCAATCCCTGGCATGCCATATGGTCCCCATGCAGCAGCAGGAGTAATTCCTGAGTGCAGAGCCAGGAGAAACCCCTGAGCATTGCCGGGTATGACCCAAAAAAGAAAAAAAAAAAGTTGGTAGAGCAGTGTTAAAGTCTCCAACTACAATAGTGTTGTAAATGTATTCTTTGAAGCCGATTAGCAGTTGTTTTAGGTATGTTACTGGCTCCTGTTGTGTGCATATATGTTTAAGAGTGTAATTTCTTCCTGATATGTGTATCATTTGATTTTTAAGAAGTGACATTCCCTGTCCCTTCTGACCTTTTCAGCCTAAAATCTACATTGTCGGATACTAGTATAGCCAACCCAAACTTTCTGGAGTGATCATTTGAGTGAAGGGTTGTTTTCCTGCCTTTAACTTTTGAGCCTGGCTTTACTTTAATTGCTAAGATCATTTCTTGTAGGAGAAGAATGTTGGTTGCGTTCAATTTTTTGATCCATTTTGCGACTCTGTACATATTAACTGGTGCATATAGACCATTGACATTGAGAGAGATTATTATCATGGGATTTTTGTGTCATCTTTCTGTACAAGTTTGTTTTTCTTTGGGGTTTTGTCTTGTCTTAGAGTATCCCTCTCAGCCCTTCTTTTAAGGTTGGTTTTTTTGTGTCTATGAAGTTCCTGAGGTGCTGTTTATCCAATATGCTATGTATCCGTCCTTAAATCTAAATGTGAGTCTAGCTAGATAAATAATTTTTGGTGATGCCTTAATTTCTTTGATTTTTTCACTATATCCCACCACTGTCTTCTGGCTTGGAGGGTCTCTTCTGATAGGTCTGATGGATACACCTTTGTATACAATTTCCTTCTTTTGATCTTGCTGCTTGAAGAATTGTGTCTCTATCTATGTCATCCATTATTATGACTAGGATATGCCTCAGAGTCTTTTTATTGGAGGTCTATTCTTGCTGGTATCCTTTGGGCTTTTTTAGAGCTGGATGCTGCATCCTTTAACTCTGGGAACTTTTCTGCAAGAGGTTTTTTGTTTTTTTTTACCTGTACCTATTTCCTTGGGGTTGACTTTTTGTTCCTCTGGGACTCTGATGATTCTTATGTTGTTCCTCTTAGATTCATCCTAATGTTCTCTGTTCCACTGCTGATCCATTTTCAGTCTCTTTTCATCTCTTGCATTTCCCTGAGTGCTTTCTGCAGCTCATTCTCAATCTGACTGATTCTGTCTTCTCTACTGTCATACTGCTGTTGAGAGCCCCCATTGTATTTTTTTATTTCACCTGAGATTTTTATCAATGATATTTCTGTTTGTATTGTTCTCATTTTTACTCTCATTTCCTCCCGTAATTTATTGACTGCCCTTTCCACTGCTTCATTAATGTCCTCTTGTATTTTATTGGACATCCATTTCATTTTGTCATTGAGCTCATTAAACATCCTCACTATTTCTTCTCTGAATTTCTGGTCAGAGATATTATCAATGTGTGTATTCTTTTGAGTCTTCAGGGTTGTTTTCTTCATTCACTCTTCAAGCTGGTGATCTATGTTTTTTCCCCATGGTGCTGTTGTAGTGAGAGTGGATTCTTCTGGGGTATTGTTTCCTCCTCACTGTCAGGTAGGACTCTGGATATGTTCAGCAGATGGTGTTCTCCTCTTCCCTCTTGTTGGATGTTACCTACCTCTTAGTATTGAATTTCCTGAGGGGGAGGTGTGCTAGAGTGAAGGTTCAAAGTGTACCATTTATTTCCCTCTGCAGCTCGCAATCTCTGGGAGTTGTAGTTTTGGTTTCTTTCTCTAATGCCTTCCTGCAATGGCACTGGGGAGCGCCAGAGGTCTACCCCCTCTGCTGCTTTCCCCACACCGTGGATAGTAAAGTTTGAAAGGAAAAGAATTTAATAAAATTAGTTTGATTCTCATACTTTTCAACCAAATAACTTGCCCCAAAGATTTTCACCTAGAACCTAGAAAGAGAAACTCAGGTATTGTTTTCCCCTCCATGAAGCTCTTCATTATGAGAAATGAAGCCTAAACCTTATCTTCACCATGTTTTTCCCCCAAAATCAATGTAGTGACTCCAGACTTAGCTGTTTTTATTTTTCAAGCTAATATGAATATCTGTCATTGTTATTCCATTAAAATTTTCTGGAATTTGTTAATTCTTTTTTTTTTTTTTTTTTAGTTTCCATAGAAAGTTTATTTATTTTTTAAATTTTTTTATTTTTACAATTACAAAGATATACAATTAAAAAGTTCATATTTGGGTTTTGGTCATACAGAGTTGCAGCACCCATCCCGCCACCAGTGCCCATCTCCCACCACCAATGTCCCCGGTTCCCTCCCCTCCCCCAGCCCTCCTCCATGGCAGGTTCTTTATTTCTTTCCATTTCTCTCTCTTTTCTCATTTCCTTCCCCCTCCAGACTATGGATTACAGAACATACATTAAAGGGTTGTCATGTGTATCTTTTTGCCTCTATTTAATGCTCAGTTCTAGGTTGGCATAAACACCATCCCTACTTTTATGTTCATAATTCTTATTATTCTTAATGATAAAAATCTAAACACTTTAGTTACTGGTCTCTTCCTGGAGTTCCATGATTTGTATATTCAACCAGCAAATAGAAATTTTATTTTATATATTTGGTGCCAGATCTTCTGTATCCTACCTCTGAAAACTATGTCCCATTGGAAGAAAGAAAAAACAACATATTGTAATGAGATTAAGAAAAAGTAACTGCAACTTTAAGGTAAAAAAATATTTCTTTTTTATACCATTGACACACTTCAACCTAGAATATATCCTCTCCTTGATTTTTTTTTCAGAATTAAATTGATATTAATCATGGTAAGAATAAATACTAAATAAACTATTATACCTATATGGCAAAGATAATTACATATTACTCTGTTTAATATGAGATATGGATAATCAATCTGGAATTTCTCAGAATGGCAAAAAATATGGGATTATAAACTATAAAAAGCTTCATTTTAAAAAATAATTTATTAAGTAACCTAAATTTTAGAAGAAAATCACATTTAATTATTTTATAGTTAAATAAAAATTATTTAACTATATTTTACTTATTTTCCTACTTTTGTAGATACAAAGCTAAGCCTTAGCTTTTACTCAACTTTAAATGTCAGGTAATTTGCAAAATAAGTATTATTCCACTTGTATTTTATAAATAATATACCATGTAGTTTATTTTATTATTATAATCTCTGTATCATTCTGCTTCCAGTATCTAGCACGGTGTCTATTACATGATAGCAACTCATAAGTTATTTAAATATATATACTATATTAAATATATATACTATATATATACTCTATAACCTGATTTCTCAGGTTAAAGTAAAAAATTGTTTCTGGACTCAGATAAGATAAATATCAGTATACTTAACTCAGAATTCAAGGTTCAACCAAATATTTTTTGGTTCCCTTCTTTTCTAAGCCCATTCTAAAAAAAAGTCTGCAAAACATTATATCTGTCCTATTCAAATGAATCCAATGTGTCTGTCAAAGCATCTTTCTTCATGTAATAATTTTAATTGAAAGTTATCCCTATAAAAATACACGTAAATTTCAAGTACATATGCACTGGTTTTAGAATGGCTTTCTTTTTCCTATATGTCATGCAAGAAGAATCAAGATGAATTTTTACTATACTTTAAAAGTTCCTTTGAATTTTGAAATGTTTGTGTCTACAAGCATATTTTTGACCAACAAAGCTAGGAAAACATAATGCTTAACCTAAGTATGTATGCTTAATTATCTATAAAACTGTTGTGAAGACAATGCAAATGTCATTTTTCACAAATTTAACTTATAATACATGTTATTATTAGATAGTTATTACTGTCATAATATTAAGCATTCAAGTGTTCATTATTCAAGTCATTGTAGAATGTATAGACCAGTAGAAATACTAGCACATTTATTTAACTATATACTTTGAAATTAAAGACTATAAATTTCCTGAAATTTTAAGAAAATGTATTCTGATCGTGTTCCATAGTCTGTGGCATAAAGAAGATGCTCAATTAATATTTGTTAACTTGACTGATTGCATTGATTAAAGAGCTCTTTTTCGAAAAGAAACCTAGTCTTTAAGTGTATTACTTCCAGAACAGGATAACTGTGATTAGCTCTTATTGTGAATAGAATTCATAAAACTGAATTACCGTGCACTTTCTTTTCACTTAATCATTGTACCCTGTGCTTCACTCGATGCCTAAAAATAATTGAAGCTCTAAGGGGGTAATCATCTTTCCTTTATAGTATCTTTAATATAGATATATTAAATGTCATTGACAGAGTACTGTTTAACATTTCTGTATCGTATTTGTCTTCATTGTGAGCATATGTATTGTGTTTTTATTATTTATAATAAATTCTAAAATCAAATATTAGTCTCCCAATGGTTTTTCCAAATTTAGAAATAGCTCATAAATTTCTTTTTAAAAAAAAAGCAGGGATTTTTAATGGAAATGGCACTAATTTTTAGATTAAGTAAAAATTGACACTATTAGCTAAATTATATTTTTCACCAGTAGTTTTTTCTATAATTCATTAGGATCTCTTAGACATTTTTTATTACTTGAATCAATATTTTCTTGTTTATGCAGTGCCAGAGATAGATCCCAGGACTTCACATGTATAAAAGCAAGTGCTCTACAAGGTTTCTTAAGCTGTAGTTTAAGAAAATTTAGTCTAATACTGCTTAATCCAAAAAGTAGTACTGCTTAATACAGTACTACAATACTGCTTAATCAAAATTTTTGAGTATTAAATAAACATTGCACACATATTTGCTAAAATACTGAGTATTTCATAGTTTTTATACTTCTTTTAGAGTTAGTTTTACATTATGTATCCTATGATCTTGCAGATTTTCATTGTGTAGATACAGTTTTTTTCAATGTAGAGAGTAATGACGTTGATTGAATAGTCATTTTCTCCTTGGTTTCCATTAATTATGACTTCTCTATTTTTCATCTCTTCTTATTTCACTGAGGAAAATTCATTTATGACGTTCAATGAAGTGATGAGAAATAAAAATCATTTTTACAAAGAACTTACTTTTTACATGAGACATGTTGTTAGATATAGGCTTTCTATTATTGCTTTTATACACAGGAAAGTGTTCCTTTCTAATCCTAAATTTCTGGAGGCTTTTTGCTAAGAAAATTGCAATGGAGATTTTACCAAGAATTTTTCTTTATATATTGAAAACATCATATTCCTCTTAGCTTTATTAATAATATTAATTATACTGATTGTCAGACACAGAAGAACATTTTCTGGTATCAGGATGCACTTTTTTCTATTATACATTGTCAGATTATATTTGCTATTATTTAGGTGGAAATTTTTCTATATGTTTATTGAGCTTTATTATTTTTCTACCAATATATTTTCCTAATTTTATATCATAGTAAGGCTATAATTTAGCAAAATCAAGAAATTTTCTCACTTTTCGTAGAAATTATATAGAATTGACATTTTTTCCAGAAGTGTTTAGATAAATTTACCTGTGAATCTATATAATAAGGTATTTTTGTTTGTTTTTTTTAATTGAATCACCATGAGATAGACCATCAAATTAAAAAAACCTGTTCATTAATGGACTGCTGTCATACAGTGTTCAACAACCATCCATCAGGGCAAATTTCCCAGTACCAGTGTCCCCAGATTCCCTCCACCCACTCGTGCCTGTAAGGCCAGAAGTTCTCTGTCTCTGTCTCTCTCTCTCTGTCTCTCTCTCTCTCTCTCTCTTCTTTTGTGCATTGTGGTTTGCAATACAGACACTGAAGGGCTATTATGTATATCCTTTACCTGCTTCAATACTCAGTTCTAGTCTAGAGTGAACATTGTCCACTATTATTGTCAAACTGGTCCCTTCTCTTTCTTACCTACCTTCTGCTCCCATCCCACACACTTAATGGTACATTCCAATCATTGAGGTCTTCTGGCCTGTTTTTTCCCTAGTCTTGGATATTACTCTCACAATAATATATATATATATATATATATATATATATATATATAGTCACAAATCAATGCAGTCATTATATATCTGCTCCTCTCCTGATTCCATGGCAATCAATGTATAAGCAAATTTTGCTTCTTCCTTTTTCTAATTGCTGCACTGGCTTTCTGAATGGTGGCTTCAATGTAAAACTAGAAGTGGAGGCAATGTTTCTGCTGTGTGATTTTGTACCCCAGGATATATACATGCGTGGTATTGCTGGGTCAAATGGGGGAGCTCAATTTCTAATATTTTGAGTAATGTACATACTGTATTACTGAAAAGCTAAACCAGTCTTACCAACAATGAAGGAGAGTCCCTTTTCCTTGCATTCCCAACTACAACTGGTTGCTCTTGTACTTTTCGATAAGTGCCAGTCTCTCTGAGACTATATCCCATTGTTTTTTTGATTTGCATCTCCCAGATGATTAGTGATATAGAAAACTTTTTTTTCACCTTTGGGACATTCAAATTTCTTCTTTGAGGCACTTTCCTATTCATTTCCTCTATTGATAGGATTAGATTGTTTTCTTGTAAATTTCTACCAAATCTTATATAACATATATTAACTCTTTATCAGCTGAGTATTGTATAAATAAATTTTCCCTCTCCACGAGGCTATCTCTGAGTCTTAGACACCATTTCTTTTGAGGGTGAAGAAGCTGCTTAGATTCATGCACTTCCATCCGTTTATGTTTACTCCACCTACTTGGTCAGTGGTGTTTGCATCTTTGAAGATAACTTAGCTTCAGTGTCGTGAAGACTTTGACTGTTTTCTTTAATGTACGCGTATGGATTCAGGTATGATGCTGAAGTCTTATTTTCTTTTTGAGTCACACCTGGCTATGCTCAGGGGTTACTCTTAGCTCTTCCCTCAGAATTACTCCTGGAAGTGCTCGAGGGCCATATGGGATACCTGGGTTGAACCCACGTCGGCTTCATGCAAGACAAATGCCCTACCCAGTGTGCTATCACTCTGCCCCAGTCCATGTTAATATGAATATTGGGCATGGGTTAGAGAGGTCTGAGTTTATTTTTCACACATAGAAGTCCCGTGTTCCCCAGAACCCTATGTTTAATTTTGTGATATATTTAAAAGGATATTAAATTTATATAATCATATTGATAAAAAGGAGAAATTTTATATTATCAGGCACCAGAAAATACATACAATTAGCTATAGAAGAAAATAACTTGTGAGAGTAAATTATGCAATAATTTCTACCATAAATCCAGACTCAATAGCCACAATAAAATGTCTTTTTACTAAATTATATTAAACTACTTGTAGTTATTTAATTTTATTACACACACATAATAGGTACCAGTACTATTCTAGAAGTAACAATTGTAAGAAAATATACCCTTTTTTCAAAGATATGGTTTAGGTAAATATATATAGTGATTAAAACACCCCAAAATGTATAAATTCACAAGTCAATAAATAAATAAACTGTCATATCCATAATAGTTATGGCATTTTATGCACCAGTTATGTGTAGTTATGCACAGGTTATATAGCAGTTATGTGTACCTAGATCGAGGAGTCAACATGATGAAGCGACCTAAGGCCTGAGCTGCGGAGGAGGAAGCAACATGGAATGCCTTCAAAGCATCGAAGAAATAGCTAAAAAGACCAAGAGACCTCCAGCTCCAGTTACTCTCTTCAACTCCTTATTCTCCCTGCATTAACCTATGCCTCAGAGACCTAGGCCCTAGAAAAGCAGGATGAGAATGCTATTCAGGTCTCCCAAAAGACAATCAAGAGCTATGCTTGGAATATTACGACTCACTCAGAGTGAGAGAAGAATCGGAGTTCTACCTCCGTTGCTGTTCCAGAGTTAGAGTCAAGGATTTCATCTTTGCTTTATAAGTTTTTTCTGTATGTTAGCTTTGAGTTATCAGAGAGCCATGCTTTTGCTTGCTTGGGAGGCAAACAGCTTTTTCTCTCTGGTCTAATGCCTTAGAGATCTAATGTGGCCCATAGAAATATACCTGTAAGATCTAGCTAATCCTATGATGATTGTGGCATCATGAAAAGAATATTGATTCCAGCCAGTATAGAATGCTTGGTCAAACAAACTGCCTTACATTCAAACTGTCCTCCTCCTATCTACAAAGTGACCTGCAGGAGGCAACTCCAGGCCAGATGCAGAGGCCCTGGGCAGATGTACTGTAACTGAAACTGACCATAATTCAAGGAATCAGGTAGTATCATGATACTGAAAGCTTTGCAAGCAAAACAGGGTGATCTGATGAGATACAATAGGTGAGAGAAAATATAATATTGGTATACAAGAATGAAACCAATTTGGGGTATCAAACTGAGTTAAAATGCAACTTTAAGAATACTAATTTGGCAAAGCAAGGGTAGCAAATTTATATGGTACAGACTGGAGAAAAAGGCAAAATTTAATAACCTTTGTTATTGAAGTTCAAGTCTTGGCCATGAACAATGACTTGGGATGAAAGAGGAATGCTGGAGTTCAGGTAGATAGTACAGTGGGAAGGTGGTGCTTGCCTTGCATAAAGCAGACCAAGGTTCAATCCCTGGTACCCTGATGGTCTGTTGGATCTTCCAGAAATGACCCTCAGACCAGGTCCAAGAGTAGCAGGCACTTAGAGCGTGGCCCAAAGACAAATTAAAAAAAAAAGTAAAAAGAGGAGTGCTTATCAAAGAAGGCAGTTCTTAGAAAATAATAACAAGAAGCTAGAGCAATAGTACGGTGGGCAAGGGTGTTTTCCTGCAGTGACCAACCTGGGTTGAATCCCCTGTGTCAAATATGGTCTCACGAGCTCCACAGGGAGAAATTCCTGAGTGCAGAGCCAGGGAGTAAGGCTAAAACATCTCTGGTGTGACACAAAGAAAAAAATAATCAAAGTATTTGGTGACTAATGAGAGAAAATTGCATAAATGATGGCAAGTCATGATCACTTGATCACTTGAATCCCGTTATTCATCGATTTGCTCGGCGGGCGCCAGTAACATTTCCATTGGACCCTATCACGTGCCAATGTGGCCCAATGGCATCTGGTTGATTCAGGAATATGAAGAGCCTCAAACCGTTCCTTCAGGGTCTTGACAAGGAAGTCTGACCATCTTGTAGGTGGGCGGCCACGTGATCTTTTGACATCCCGTGGGATCCAGTCGGTAATGGCTCTAGTCCAGCGGTTGTCTCCAAATCGCATTACATGTCCAGCCCATCTGATTTTTTGATGCCTTGGCAAGCGAGACAGCGTCCCTGATTCTGGAATAGCGACGGAGGTCAGAACTCCGGATTCCCTTCTCTCACTTGAGTGAGGCGTGATATTCCAAGCATAGCTCTTTCGATTCCTCTCTGGGAGACCCGAATAGCATTCTCATCCTGCTTTTCGTAGGGCCCAGGTCTCTGGGCGTATGTTAATGCAGGGAGAACGGTGGAGTCAAAGAGATGTGCCCGGAGCCGGAGGTTCTTTGTCCTTTTAGCTATTTCTTCGATGCCTTTGAAGGCATTCCATGCCGCTCTCTTCCTCCTGCGCAGCTCAGGTTTTAGGTCGTTCATCATGTTGACTTCTCGACCTAGGTACACATAACTGCTGCATTCAGAGATGTTTGTTCCATTGAGAGTGAATGGGGCCTCTGGAACTAGTTCATTTTTCATGAACATAGTTTTTCTTTAGATTCAGCTGTAGACCTATCTTTCCACATTCTCGGTCGAAGTCAGCCAGCATTTGTGCCGCTTGGCTAATGTTTGGTGTTATTAGAGCGATGTCATCAGCGAAGCGGAGGTGGTGTGGTTGCCGACCATCTATCTTCACTCCCATTCCTTCCCATTCTAATTGTCGCATGATGTTCTCGAGGGGTGGCGCTGAAGAGTTTTGGTGAAATGGTATCACCCTGTCGGACCCCTCTTTTGACATCAATGATCACTTCTTTGTAGAATGGTGAGATCCTGGTGGTGAATCCGTAATACAGCTCACGAAGGATCTTGATGTATTGGGTTTGAACACCCTGTTTGGCTAGGGCTTCGATGACTGCTTCAGTCTCCACAGAATCAAAGGCTTTCTGTAAATCAATGAGCGTGAGACAGAGCGGCATCTTGTACTCCCTACAAACCTCAATGAGCTTGGTTACTGTGTGGATATGGTCGATTGTGCTGAATCCTTTCGGAAGCCTGCTTGCTCGCATGGTTGTCCTTCATCTAGTGTTCTGCCAATCCTGTTCAGGATGACTCGTGTAAACAGCTTGTAGATGACGGACAACAGGCAGATGGGGCGATAGTTGCCGATGTCGTGAATGTCTCCCTTCTTGAACAGTAGAACTGTCCTGCTGGTTTTTCCATTGGGAGGGCACCTTGCATTCGGACAGGTAGCGTGTGAAGAGCCGAGCTAGTGTATTGATGAGTACCGGCGGCAGATTCTTCAGGTGTTCGGGTCTGACTTTGTCTGGGCCTGGTGCTGTTCCCTTCTTTACCGGCGAGATGGCATGTCGGTTTCAGAAGGGAGGAGCGTTGGGAATGACATATCCATCCTGTGGGAATTTGGTATGTGGGCAGGTGGATGTGGCTATCAAAGAGATTTGAGTAGAAGTCCTGGATAATCTTCTCCATTGCCTTTCTGGAAGATGTGATAGATCCATCAGGGCGTCGGAGGGGCAGTCATCTTGGTCTTATAGTTGGCGAAGGACAGGCGGGCGGTGCGAATGCTTTTCCGGCTTCTGCTGCATCTTCCAGTATTTCTGCTCTTCTGTCTTTGAGGTCTTCTTTTATCGCTTCTCTGCACCGTTTAGCAAGCTTGGACGTTAGCATTTGGTCTCCTGAGGCTCGCGCCTTGCCACGTTGGCGAATGAGCTCAAGGGTTTCTGAAGACAGGCGTCCTTTTGTGTCTTTCTCTCGGCATTCTTCGCACAATCATGGAGGTGCTGAACCAGTCGGTTGTATTCTTCATCGATGTCGTCAATGATGGTATCTTCCCATGTTGCTGCAATGGTGCCAAAGAGTTCCCAGTTGGTGGTCGTTCTGGGAGTTCTCTTCTTAAACTTTGCAGCCTTTTTCTCCCCGTTGCAGGAAGTAGAATTTTGCATGAAGGAGAGCGGTGGTCCGATCCTGTTTGGAATTTGGGGGCGACAGCAACATCGGTCAGACAAAACCGTCGATTGAAGATGATGTGGTCAATTTCATTGTGGAACTGTCCTCGAGGAGATTCCCATGTCCAACGTTTCGCTTCAGCCTTCTGGAACTGTGAGTTCCCATGAATGGTCTTGGTGGACATGATGAACTCAGATAGTCTCTCACCCTGTTCGTTTCCATTCCTAGGCCATGGGTCCGATGTGGGTTCTTCAGCTGATCTTCTCGGTCCTATCTTGGCATTAAAATCACCGACTATGATCTTGTAGAAGGTGTGATCTTTTTTATAGAACTCCTCTCAATTCCATGTAGAATTTCTCAATTTCATCTTCTTTTT